>BMAV01019233.1:7110-23082 GCA_019973955.1 Trichonephila inaurata madagascariensis
AAGACTGAAAAATCGTCGCTTCTAAAAAGCAGCAATGGGGGGAAAAACAGATATGAATGTTTTAGGCTAATGAAATAACGATTTCCCTTTATCTCTAACACAAATTATTCTAATATTTGTGCATCCATACCGAAATATTTTCAATATCGTTCAAACATTCACAAAGCGATCATTTCTTTCTTAACGCTTTAATTAAAAAGAAGAAATATCCATTCGTCGAGCTTCAGAAAGGAAAACGTGGTTTCCAAACTGACTTCAAGAAGAAAACTTAGAAACCGTTGCTTCTAAGATACAATAGTGAGAAAAACTTCGTCCAAATTTGAATTACTCTACGCTCTCTCTTTTTCTAACAAACATTCTTTCCGCAGTTGTTTGCAAAAAAAGAAAATAGTCCTCTCATTTCTTTACTTTTAGCTTTCTCGAAAATCTCTTACAAATCACCGAAGACCATTGTCACTGAAAGAATGACCAGTGTCCAGATTCTGAAAAAATCATGTCCAGGCAGATTTACTATTTCCCTAAATTTTGCAAGCGTGCCATATTGTAAACTTTATTGCCAGAAATTAGGCGAAGTAAATGGGTCTTCCTAGGATCCAACCAAATTTGTTCTTTCACTACTTTTTTCAATTCCTACTATTAGCTCACACTCTCTATATATTTATTTATTTAACTTGGTGGAATTTTCGATCGTTAATAAAATACATTTTAAAGCGCTCAATTGAGCTGAAATTTTATATACATTATTATTTTGGATGAAAATACAATAATTTAATTATAATTAAAAATTAATTACCACTTAATGTGTTGTGATTCTATCCTATGTATATACATATTTATATTAATTGTAACTATTTAATAAAAAGTAGCTAAAATAAAAAAATTTCTTTGTTGATCTGAGTAAGAATTGACTTAAAATTTTTTTATATTACTTTAGTTTAATATTTGTGTATATAGGAATTCTCTCTCTGAGCCTATTTCTCAAAATTATCGCATGCTTCATTTCCATGCTTCTACTCGGATTAGAAAGAATCCCGCCATATATATTGGTAGAAAAATTGCTGGAGGGCGGGGGAAAGTTCCGCTAACAACGATGTTGGGAAGTTAACTTTCGCCGAGTTTAGTAGGAGGGAGGGTCAAAAATTATATTTTTTCTCTTATTTCTATCAATCACGATGATATTATGCTTTCCTGATTGCTTTACATTAGGTGTTATAAACCTTTCACGCTTGAGCAGTGCCGATTTAAGCTCATTTCGGGCCCTGCGCGCAGATCTACGGGACCCCTTGGCACTGGCGGATCGAAATTTATAATCAGAAAATCTAGTTATGTCATCTTATCCAGACCCTATGGTGCACCGGGCCCCTTGGCGCCCACCCTGAGCAACCAATGGATAAACCAGCACCGCGCTTGAGGGCCAAATTAATAAATTTAAAATGATCCGTCGGCCACACGACTATAAAAAAAAATGTGTTTGTCAGGAAATTTACATAAAACAAGTAATATATATATATATATAATTTAAGTCAATTCCTACTTAGATCAACAAAGAAAAATTTTGTTTTAGCTACTTTTTATTAAATAGTTACAATTAATATAGATATGTATATACATTGGACAAAATCACAACAAGTGGTAATTAATTTTTATTAATTCTCATTAAAGTATCGTATTGTCATCCAAAACAATCGTGTATATAAAATTTCAGTTCAACTGAATGCTTTAAAACGTGAAAAGAAAAGGAAAAAACCTTTTAGACACAAGTCGCCAAAATGGTCGCTAAGCAAGGCTATCTTGATTCTCAGGCTGCGACAGGGAGGAACCCCTCCAAAAGTCGCATGACCAAAGGAGGGACAATTTTTCCGTTTGACCATCGCTTCAACAGTCTTCCATTAAAGCGTGTGATGTAGTGCTTTACCTTACCACGTGTTTTTATATATGAAATGTAGTGAACATAACATCAGCGATACCATTGGATATAAAGAAAGGTAGGGTATTTATATTTTTGTATAACTTTATTTTTGAGTCATTATTGAATTTATTTTTAGTTTTGAAGATAACAAGTTTAGTTTTACAAACACAACAGAAGCATATTTGGAATTACATGAGTTGTGGAATGTCTCGCATTCGTTTCATTCATCTCGTGTAAAGTGTGACACACCTGCATTTTCATATTTAAAAAAAATATATCCATTACATTCGGGAATATATGCTTAAATAATTATTCAAAAAAGCGCAATGAAAAAATTTTGACAGTGAAGGATAATCGAAAAATAAAGAAAATTAAAACCAATTACATCAATATGTTACTTTTTATATTTCACTGTATTATTTATTTAAATATTCAATTATCGATTGGTATATTATTCAATGTACATGTACTTCTTTATACTTCATTTTTTTTTTGTATTCAATATAGATTTTATGCACATGTTTTAAAAAAAAAAATAGTTCACATAACTATTACTTAAAGAAAAACTCTATTTATTTACATTATTCGTTTAAATCATTTTCACGAAGATTTTAGCATTCGAAGTGTGTTAAATGTATATGTCTGTTTTTTTAATTTAAAAAATTTTGTTAGATTTTTAAATATTTTTACCTAGGCATAATTGTAGCGCATAAAAAAATAATGTAAAAATTGGTTTGAATAATATCAGTACTAATCCAAATGATTCAAAACCTGAAAGTAATCAATACATTGCCTCATCAATAATATATTCTATGAATTTTTTTGTTTTTGTTTTTTTGTCAGATTTATAGGTAAAGTATTCTTTTCTAAGGTATATATTTTCTAACGCATAATCTAGAATCTATTTTTGCTGTATAATTACTGTGGTTTACCTAAAACTGTTTGTGTCATTTCTATATTTGTATATATTTTTATACATGCATTGTATTATTTATTTGTATATATTTTTGCATGAAGTTTGCATTTCTATATATTTTTGCATACATTTAACCTACATTGATTCATTGATTACAGCAAAATGTTGCTAAATTCACATGTTTTTTTATTAATTTGCCTCTAAAACGCTTTACTTTTCATATTTTCTTTCCAAGTAAATGTTTCTTTTGATATTTTACCTGAGTGAAAAATATTTTATGTTGAGTCAGTTTTTACTTAGATGTTTCTTACATTGTTATGAGCCTTTCAAGAGTGATGTTTCTCACCTTTCCTTTGAAAAAATATTAGACATCCTTCTAACGTATTAATACATAACTTTCATCTGAAAATATTCTAAATGATAATTATAAAAATAATCAAAATAAATGTGGAAATATTAGTCTACGACCTGAAAAGAAATTAATGTTGTAAGCTTTATATTCCTGACAGCCACTGCGAGTAGTAAAGCATTCCTTCCTTTCGTGGCGTCATCAAAACTCTGTCGTGGCCTGGTAATTCAAGGTGGCCTTGCGCTAAGTCGACAACGTGGCTGTATTTGTAATTCTTTAAATAATTAGTTTTAATCAATTAATTTTTATTAATTATGATTACATTATATTATATTGCCATCCAAAATAATCATGTATATAAAATTTCAGCTCAATTGAGCGCTTTAAAATGTATTTTATTAACGAACTGAAAATTCCACCAAGATAAATAAATAGATAAACAAACGAATAAATATATAGAGAGTGTGAGTTTATAGTAGGAATTGAAAAAAATAACGATGATTTTCTGCAAATTCACTTCACTAGTAATTTATTTTTTGGCGGTATGCCCTTGACTGCAGAAGAGCTGAATCGTTCCTTATGGTGTCCAATATATAAGATAAAGATGTGAGGAGTTGATAATTTAGAACAGGGGTGTCCAACCCAAATGACTTTGCGGGCCACTTCGGAAAGACATTATAATCTCGCGGGCCGCACATAAAAATATGTACCTTTATATCAGATTTGGAAACAAAACAAAAAAATATATATTTATTAGAGTGAAAATTTAAAACAGAATGAATTATTGTTTTCATCATTTTTCATGTATAGAAACATAGATAATATAATAATGTTTTTATAATATAATAATGCAATGATGTAATAATGTTTGATATATTACAGTTGTCATTTTATTGAAAATTACGGTGTTCCTATTGAATTGATCTTTCGTTACTCATTGTTGAAATTTGGTAGTGCTGTCATTCGCAAACGATTAAGTATACATTATCCTTCATCTTAACCGTCCTGAATATTTTTTTTAAACTTTAAAAGAACATCTCTGACTGCTTCTTGCTTTTTGGGCACTCCAAACAGAAAAGGAGGAGGAGAATCGAAAGTCGCACACACAGAGAATAATGTACCATCCATAGCAAAAAATATGCAAAATACAATTAGAAATTTATTAAAAAAGTAATTTACTACAATAAAATCAAATGTAACTGTTTGATAAAATATAAATCTATTTTAATCTAAAGGACATTTCTATTATCAAAAAGGATTTCTTTTAAAACAAGAACAGGTAACAGGTAAATACTTTGTACATATATATATATATAAATTTCCCCTCAAATAAATTTCAAAATGAAAAAATCTTAAAACCTGATATTTAAAATTTTTTTGAAAAGAGTCGGTGGACCGCAACTTACGTACTGGCGGGCCACATGCGGCCCGCGTGTTGGACACCCCAGATTTAGAATAATGAATATAATTATTTAAGAGACAAATAGTATTTAATAACAGTGATAAAAGATGTCGCGGTACAATACGCTCACTTCGGCGTAGCAATCCTTGATATGGTCTTGCCAGATTGCATTACATAAAAATATGATAAAACTGTAGCCACTCATACTAACAAAATGGGAACCTTACAAATACAATTAACAAGTGAATTTCCATTTCAATCATTGAAACTTTTTCTTTTAACATTTTTCGAGAACACCTATTTTGAACCAACTTAAAAATTTTAATACGTTTTGGTAATAAGTTTCTTTTCCCATTCCAGATTTGTCTTGTTTGGATTCAAAAATTCGAAGATTACTCACTTGTCTGCCAACAATGCTGCCGAGCTCTCTTTCTGTGCCGTATCTACACCAAATGGCTGTTGTACAGATAGCCATAAGAATTGCCAACGACGAAATGATCGTGGCTTTAACAGATAAATACGGTCCCATCTCACACATTTTACCCGATGCAGCATCCAGATTATTCCTGAATGAAACCAGGACGGTAAGAAACGTGAACGATGAGAAGATAAAAATGTCTAAGCCCAAAATACATTATACAATTCAGCCAACACGCGAGATTCAGCGGTCCCCTAATTACTTCTGGGAGATCCTTGTCTTGAGAAGCATATCCACTCTCCAATTGCCCAAAGTGCTGCACAGAACAATACTCGGGGCCACTCGCGCCGTTAGTTTGGAAGTGGACAGATGGATGCAAGATCATTCTGTGCTTTGGACTGTGGACCCCTACTTGGATCTGCAAAGTGATCTCATATGGATGCCCATTGGTAAAATAGACAGAGCGAAAACAGCAAAGTCTTTCATTAGAAATGAAAATATAGACATCAGAATACGTTACATCCTAGCGTGTCTCTACTTTTACGAAGATGCCGTGTTCTCACTGTGGGGAAGAATGGCTCTAATCGAACAAGAATTTATTTGCGAATTGAGCCAAGAAAACAAAGCTCTGAACTGCTGGACTCTATCGGTGAAAGGAGAAAGCGTCATAAATTGGAATGATTTATACTCCGTTCTTTGGTTGTATCCTTTGGGATTGCCGATTATAAATGAAAAATTGGATAAAGAGATGAAAAAATTTAGATTAGTATCTTTTGTGGTGAAAGGATTGATAGAATTCGAATATATTTACCAATGCCTGTCTCCAGAAGAGTTCGATTCGTGTTCAGAATCTTTAAAAGTTTTTCCACAGTACGTCCTCAGATACTTGTTAGAGTGGCCCTTTCAAGGGGAATTCTTGAAAGTGGCCAGTAGAGGGTGGACATTTTTATCGACAGAGGGATTTCAGGATCTCTTGAAGGTGATCGTATTTCAGAGAATCATGATAGGGAGGGATGATTTTGATTACGTTCACCTTCTCGAGGAGTTCTGGAAGCAAAGTCAGCCGCGCCACAAAAAATCTTTGATAAAATCCCCTATTTACGACATTGTCTTGCTTATAGTCGATACCAATATTCGTGGACCATCTCTAAGCCAACTATTGCTAAAACATTATGGAAAAAATTACTTAATATATCAGTACTTAAGAATGAGGTACATTGTGTTTAAAGAAGAGGAAGGCATTGAAGAATTCCAAAATTCAGAACTTTCGCCGGACAGTCAAGTAGATGTAATTAAAATCCGGCTGAATCAAAATTTGCGTTCCTGTTCCGTGTACAGGGAAATTAATTATTTTCCGAACGAGAATAGATAGCTGGTTGTTTAACAAGCATTACAATATATTCTTAATTTAATGAATTTTTACTGCAACTGCAACTTTTTAACGTTTTAATGTACGTCAACGGCATATATGGTTGAATAAATGTTTGTTTTTTATATGCAACTGTTTTTAAGTATTTTTAATACGATTGCAAGTTGTCTAGAAAATCATTAAATACAATTTTAAAATAAAAATATTAAATTAAGGTAAATGCAAGCATTTTCTCCTTTCTATATATTTTAAAACTTGTATGCCGATGAATATAGCTACCAAATTTTTTTTCCCTAGCTAAGCGATCAATTAAAACTATTAATAAAATGGTACACACAATCTTCTCATTTCGCTAGCTAATTTTTTTTAATATGGAAAACAATGTTTAAATCAAGTTGTAACTTAGTAATTAAATTTTATTCTTTAATTTTAAATTTATTCTACGTAATTTCTGCCGTATATACAACTAACTACAACAGATGGCGCCAGGACGTTTTTCTAATAAAGTAGGAAATGACGTTAAAATTTTTTTTTATATTACTTGTCTCCTTTTAAGTTATATAACCAAAGCATTTGTTAGCCTTTCAACAGCTTTTGCTCTATCGTTTTTTTTTTTAAACCCTATTAGAGCAACAAATAAATAAATATCATCTTTTCTTCGACTTTTAGAGATGATTTCCGCAAAACCCGTTCTTAGCGGATCTTTACCTAGCAAAAGAAACGTGCCTGTCAAAATTTCAAGGCAGTAAGGGTCTCTAATAGCTTTAAAACAGGAATTAAAATTCTTTTTACAACGCCTTAACCCAAACCCCTTAGAAGTTAATTCAGCCAGAATCCATTCTTAACCGATTTCTACTCAATTCTAGAGATCTCACGATGTGTGCGTTAGTCATTTTTTTCTCCCTGAAAAAAATAGGAATATTACAATTGAAAATAAATTAAATTTAAACGAATTAATGAAGTTTTGTAATTATTCGTTTAATACTTGAAATAAATTTTAAAAGGTAATAGTAAAAACAAATCTTCAATGCTCAACCAAATTGGCCCACAAAGAAAAGGTAGGCCAAATATTACATGGATTGATGGCTTAGAAAAAAAAATTAAGCAAAAAACTATTCTTTGGAGTAAAATTTTTACAACTATTTACCGATCGAAACAAATAACTTTGTATTAATATAAAAATAGATATTTATATTCTTAACTTTTAATGTGTGTGTGTGTGTGTGTGTAAAACTTACGTGATGCAAAATGAATGCATTATTTCGTCAGCTTTTCTCCTCTAGACACTAAACCTTCCTGATAACCTGAAGGCCGTATCACACGTACATTTTTGGTACAATTTTTTCAAGCAATTTTTCGTCCTAATGAGAGGGATGGGTTGCCATAAACAAAACGACATGCTCTGACGTCAGTCGCGCTCTATCTCCACATTGAAAAACTACTCACCGAATTTTCTCCTTCGGAAAACGAACATCCAAAATTATTTCTTTTATTTCGCTTGTGCTTTTGTTGATGGGCGTAAACAGAAATTGAGCCCCATCCTGTTTAAAATATTATACACCGTTAAAATATTATACGGCATATCTGATGTGTTAGACGTAACCACGAAGCCACCATCTTGTTTATGACGTGGGGTGCCGAAGAACTCCATTGGCTAGAATTTCAAGCAACTTTTATTAGGAGCAATTTTTTGAGCTCATTGGCAAAAAGTTGTTCAAGGGCCGTTGCTATAGCAACTGAGTAAAAATTGGTCGAAAAATTGCTTGAAACGTGTACGTGTGAAGCACAATGCCAGTAGAATCCTGGAAAGCCCCATAAATCACGGCTTTTGGGGAATTTGCTTGTTCGCTATCTCTTCTGACCTTCCCTATTTAAACATCACCGTCGGGGTTCTTGTGCCTGTTAAAAAGCATTGTAACACGTTGCTCCGTGTTCTTCCTCTGAAGGAAATCCCGTACATTCAATAAACAATTTGAATTCAATAGTTGTCGTTACTAGGTCGTTGAAATATTTCAAGACGGTAGGGTTGTGTCGAGAGCTTTTAAGAAAAGAAAGAAAATTTTATATTGCATATACACATATTTCTATTTTTACATATATGTATTTAAGTAGTCAGGTATTTAATATCTGCAAGTAAAGTGCTCTACTTTCTGGATCTATCACGAATCATGTTAGCGTTTCTTCCCACTTTACCTTTTTTCTTCTATCCGTCGCAAAAGTTGAGCTAGGATGCTTGCGAGCTCTTTTACTCTTTTTTTTTTCAAAGGCATTTTTAGAAATATTTTTTTTAAAAAAAAGAAGCTCAATTGAAATAAGTTCTGTAAGAAGTAAAGGTTTCTACTCTAAATATCAAAAGTGACTAAGACAAGCAACGGATTTTACTTCGGCCAGAATGATTGACCAACACAATTCTATCAAAGGACTTCTCAAAAATCACCACAAGTGGGGACCCTTCCCCCCACATTCCTTACGGTTTCTACCTCTCTTTTATGTTGTGCTCTTTTCTGTTGTGTTAATGCTTTTAAAAATTGGTTGCCGCTTAGAATCGAAGACGGAAAAATTCATCGGATGGGAAAATATTAAACGTGATACTGTCTGATTAAAAAATTATAGGTTCTCATTTATTTTTAAAAGTTTTAATACCAGTGAAATAAATTAATTATTCACTTATTATTAATTCGTCTTTATTTTTTTATTTCGTAAATATATCATCTATCAATAGTGTATTTTACACTATTTTTATTTTTTTTCACAAAAACCTGGTGAGAACTTGGGGTGCGGCTTATAATCTAAGCATAATTAATTGAAAAAATAAGTTTTTGCTAATTAAATTAAAAATCATGATTTGGTTAATAATTGCTCCAATGGTTTAATGGTAAAATTTTACGTCAAATATAAAATCTATTCGATGGAAAAAAATTCTTTGTTGGTTAATAATACTAATAAAATAATTGCATTACAATAATTATAGATTAACACTAGATTTTTAGCTTCAAGGAGTAGTAATTTGTGTTCTTTAGTTAATTCACAACTTTCAACTTTATAAAAAAAATGTATATTTTTAATTCTTCATTCAGTCGCTTCACAGAATTTAAACATTTTTATAGACACTTTTTCACAATAACAGTTAAAATAATAATAAAAATGTAAGCATTATAATTATATAAATTATCTATATAAATGAATTTGTTTAAAGCACACATGCAGAAAATATTTCAAACATTCCTAAATGGGAAAGTTTATCAGATTTGAGATGTTAAATTTCTGTATATCGTAAATTTTTTCCATTCTCCACTATTTGTCACAATTTGCAAGTTACCATAATTTCAGTTGGCGACTATATTTCAGAAAGATACCGCCAAAACTAAGTATTCGTAGTCAAGAATAAATTCGTTTTACAAAACGTGGTGCAGGCATCTGTTAGAGAAAGTCCCATTTACGTCAAAAATAATTCAGAATGAACTTAAAATTTTAAAAAAAGTTATAATTAATATAAACATAAAACATAATTCTGGTTACACCAGCCAATAGAGGCAAGCAGGCTTTCTTATATACTATTTAATTCTACTCGAAAAAATCATTTTTTTTCTGTTAAAATGTGCTTCGCGTTTTCACTCCTATACTTTAACATAGCAAATTCAAATTCATTTCAATAAATTTTAAAATAGTATTTTATTTTTGACTTTTTGATAGGCTCGCTCCCCGCATAGGGTTATCACGCTCCCTTAGGGGGTCGTGCCCCACAGTTTCAGAAACGCTGACATAAAGTAATTTCAATGCATTACACATCCAATTACAAATTATTTACACTATTTTATACAAAATTCGTAACACTGAAAATCTTCAAAAACCTCACAAGAGCCGACCTAATCTAGGAATCATGTACAGTTTCAAAAAACTCCACCGTAGTAACCATTAAAAGTAATTTTGTGAAATAATTAAAACAAATATCAAAAAAAAAAAAAAAAACTCCTTCTACGACAGTAAAACATATTTAAAAGAGTATTTTTTGTCCTAAGAAAATTAATGTTTATGAAGTTAAATACAATAAATTTATATTGCTTTCTGGGTTCACAAAACATTGAAAGGATTACATTTCACCCCTTACTTTCTGTTTGTCTTATTCCTATAGTGTTATTTTCAGAATGACGGTGGCCGCGGTAGCATAGTGGTCAAGGTAATGGACTCGGGTTCAGTTTGTCATGACTTCGAACCTAGTACCACTGAAGTCCCGGCGTGTAGTGCGGGGCGGTGTGCGTTAAATCTGTCAAAGCTTGAACGTCCTCCCGAGAGTGTGGTGTGGAAGTTAGGAGATGGGTTGCCAGAACACAGTTGTTGTTCTCGTCACTTGACCATAGTTCGAAATGACGAGGTCAGTTGCTAAAAGCCCTCGAGTGGCTGAATAAAGCGATGTAAATATCAACTCACTCACTATACCTGAATTTGTTATGCTGCAAGAGAACTATGGTGACGGACCTCTAAATTTTGATGTATGCTGACAAGGGCGGCACCAGAGCTGGCACCACTTCCAAACTTCACATCACGCCACCCGGAAGGATTTCGAGCCTCAACAAATTTCTCGTTAATCAGCCTCTTTACACGGTGGGAATGCAATGTCACCAAGATTCGAACCTACACTCTACAACCGGGGTGGGCATTACGTCGATCGCGATCGACCGTTGGACCCCCAAGACATTTTGGAGTGACCGTTTGAAGATTGTAGCAGTTTGTAATAAAGACGGAAAATTCAAGAGATTGGCTGAAAGTACGGAGACAAAGTCTGCTGCTGATTATAACGACGAAAACTAACTTAAGATAAAAATGTTTTATTTTGTAATGTATTTTGAATTGTTTCGTAATAAATGCATCATTTGATATTGTTAGATTTGTGGCTATTATATTATTATTTTTGTGTATCTTGCGTTTTGGTTTAAACGCGGTTTTAAGAGTTGTTACAAAAGGAAAGTACATATTCCATATTTATTAAGTTATAATAATAACCTTTTCCATACCTCACCACACCTACGACATTGGACAATGGCGCACACAAGAATTTTTCAAGAAGTGGGGGTCGAGGATCAAAAGTCTAACATTCTCGTATCATAACCCCAATGCGTAGCCAAACATAATTTTTTGATTTTGTCGATTTTGTCGGGGGAGAAAAAAAAAAGAAGAAAAATAAAATTTCTGAATAAATAATTAATAAAAAAAAATACTGTGATAACAAATACTAAATACATTTTACCTTCTTTTTACATAAAATTATAATGAATCTGAAAAAAAAAATCAAGGGCTTTGAGGGAGAGTCCGGACCCATGGACTCTCCCCCCCCCCCTGAGTGCACCAATAACACTGGGTGGACCGCTACACCTTGAAAAAATTAGAAGTATCCCGTACCCTGAAAAAGTTTGCCCACCCCTGCTCTAGAACGACAGCCACAAGTCCACGTGCTTGATCATTCGTCAACCGCGACCACATTCAAGCAAGAAATTCTTTGGAACATACAGGCATGTCATGAGTTCGAGCCCAGCACCATTAAAGACCCGCCGTGTAGGGCAGCGATGCACGTTAAATCTGTCGAGAGCTGAAACTTCCTCCCGTTGGTGTGGTGTGGTAGTTAGGAGAGGGGGTGACAGCTCAGGTGTCGTCCACGTCACTTGACCATGGTTCAAAATTACGTGGTCCATCGCCAAAAGCCCTCGTGTAGCTAAACAGTGCGACGTTAATATTCACTCACTCACTATTCTTTGGAACATAAAATTGAATTTTGTAGAAATTCAAATGTCGCCCATCCACTATAGTGGTCGTGGCCGCGGTAGCCGAGTGGTATAGGTATCGGACCGTGGCTTGCCATGTCTCGAGTTCGAGTCCAGTACCACTAAAGACATGAAAGGTGGGAGGCTCCTGACCCACCCCCAAGTTGTTCTCCCTCAAAATTGGGGTGGAGCCGAGCTAAATCCTTCGACGGTGCTGAAAGCTACGGCCAACGACAGGTGTACATCTAGCCCCTTGCCATGATGAAATTTGTGGTCCTCGATCTGACTACGTCACAGACAGGTGGCATTAACAACAACAACAGAAATTTTTGATGTTAAAAAAAATTAAATAAAGGATAGTATATAACACCTCCTTTGTTTAAGATAATTCTGTGGATAGAATTTATTATTAGCTCAAAAAGGAGTGAGTGACCTATTCAGTTACTCGAGGGTTTTTGGGGATGGTCCTCGTCATTTTGAATCATGGTCAAGTGACGAGGGCGACACCTGAGCTCGCACATCCGTCTCTTAACTCCCGCACCACACCAACGGGAGGACGTTTGAGCTCTCAACAGATTTACCGTTTATCACTATCCTATACGGCGTGTCTTCAGTGGTTCTCGACTCGAACTCGTGACACGCCGGCCACGAGTTTGTTACCTAGACCACTAGGCTACCATGGACGCCATATTTTTTCGAAATATCTTCATGTCACAGCTAAACTCTTTTTTTTTTAGTCTTCAGAGTTGAACAGTGATTCTGGGCAACAGTATCCGAGTGGTATAGGTATCGGGTTGTGGCTTGCCTTGTCTCGCGAGTTCGAGCTCGCTTCTACTAAAGATCCGCCATGTAGGGCAGCGATGCAAGTTAAATCTGTCGAGAGCTGAAATGTCCTCCCGTTGCTGTGGTGTGGTAGCTAGAAGAGGTGGTGCCAGCTCAGGTGTCGTCCACGTCATTTGAAGATGGTTCAAAATTACGTGGTCCGTTGCCAAAAGCCCTCGTGTAGCTGAACAGTGCAACGTTAATGCTCATTCAATCAATGAACAGTGATTCTCAACCTTCTTTTTTGTTGCGGCACATTTTTTAACAATTTCAAAATTTGGGGCGACACGTTAACAATAAAATAAGTTCAAAAGAATTTCATTTCCCTGTAATACTTTTTATAAAACTGTTGATGATAAAAATTTTCAACTTTAAATAAAATAATGTGTACGACAAAGATCACAAAATGTTCATTGTGACCAATTAA
Organism: Trichonephila inaurata madagascariensis; assembly: GCA_019973955.1. Taxonomy (NCBI): domain Eukaryota; kingdom Metazoa; phylum Arthropoda; class Arachnida; order Araneae; family Nephilidae; genus Trichonephila; species Trichonephila inaurata. Next base: position 20,479 of record BMAV01019233.1, read on the forward strand.
TTATAAATTAATTAATTAATTTATATAATTAATGCGAACGCATTTAATGCGAAATATGAGCTAGATGATATTTCATAATTTCGTTTATATCTGGTCGTGAAATGATAATGCCAATCTCATTTCGCGTCATCTACATTTAAAAATATCGATCTTTTTTTTTTCCACCCTCCTTTTTTTTTTGTCAATGATGGAATAGTGAAAGTTCTAACAATACTTTTAAAGTTTTTTTTTTGTTTTTTTGGCTATTATGAGATAATTGCCTTTAATTTTAATCCAAAATAAATAAATTCCCTCTTCCAAATCTTGAAAAATAATCTCAGTACAGCAAAATTTGCTTTTCCTCTCACATATTCAAAGTTAATTTATATACAGATACATCCATATCACAAACGGATTACTAACACAATAAAATTTTTTAGTATCCATTTATCCACGAAAGGATAACTTAAATATACCATGAGTACCCTTAGTTTATTTTTTTATACCAGGATTTTATTTTTTTCTCAGAGAACGAAATAATTTAAAAAAAATTTAGCTGGCACTGAAACGTGGCTTGGCATTTGTGTTGGGAATCATTGGCGTAGGAACAAGAGCGATTTTGGCGATATACATTGCAACCCTAATCAAAAGTACCCCACTTGAATCTACAGTCAGCATTCCCTTTCTTGTTATCTAGTGGACAGTGTTGTTTTCAAGGGCAATTTCAACAGGACACGTTTTTCCAACCAATTTGTGTATCTGGACTGTTCGCAAGATTTTAAAAGTAAGTTTTCTAAATTTTCATTTAGAATTTCATTTATAAATGCTGATATTTTATTTATTTATTTCGCATGAATGATTAAAAATCTATCTTAGTTCTTATATATCCTTTACCGTCGAAGTATATAAATCTGTTGTTTCTTAGAATAACTAGGTATTCCATGAAATATCTAGATAAGTCAGTTAAAAGTATACAATGCATGTGAAAAAATTCATACTCTTCCTAGGTATTCTATGAAATAACTAATGATAGACAGTTAAAAGTGAAAATAAACAATTTCAGTCATTTTATACATTAACTAATCATAAATAGCTAAAATCTCTCGAAGAATTTATTTTATCCCTATTATGTGTGTGGACGATTAATTGATAAAAATAATAAGGAAAAGTAGATGATATAATAAATTATTGCTCATATTGCTAACATTAATTAAACAAAAGGGGGGGGGGGGGAATATGTTTTGCATCTGTTATTGGAACAATTAACTTTTCTTCTCATTGAACTTCAAGGATATCATACTGATGGAGTGACCAATAGTCACGTGGTACTCTTTTAAGTGCTGTTTTGACACTTTTTATTTTAATACCAAAGTTAATTTTTCACGACTAAGTGCAGCACTGTTTTACTTTGACCCACGCTTATTTAATAAATATTCAAATCTCTCTTGCATTAAATATTTTTTATTTACGGGTTATTTTCCCACCCCTGCAGAAATCATTACTTGAAAATGGGTTGCAAAAATATTTGTTAATAATCCCAAATGTAAAACGCTAACATAAATACTTCACCTTAATTCCTTGTTTAAAAGCATCGGAATGAATTGTACACGCACACGTCATTGTACAGAAGCAATAAGTGGTTCAAAACTCGACTAAAAATAACTAGAATTGGTTCAAAGAACTTTCGAGTGCTTTTTTTCATACTTTAACGACCAAGTATAATCGTTATCCTATATAATTCCTAGTTAAATCGTAGAATTCCACAATTTTATACTTTCACTGACTTGTCCAGTTATTTCATGGAATACCTAGTTATTCTATGAATTAATGGATTTCACACTTTACCGGTAACATATCTTATATCTACTGTCTTTTACAAAGAAAATAGTTTATCAAAATTGATGTCATATTTTAACACAATTTTGATTTTAATTAAGCTGTGTATAATACGACTGTAATTTTTATTGAATAACAGAGTATTTAATTTTCGTTTATTTTGTGGCATAGTAAAAAGAAATTGGAAGAAAAAGATTTAATTCAGTGTATTTCGGTAAATTTGTGGGAAAAATTGTTTGTTCAAAAAAAGGTCTGGTGACACCACGTGGACTTCTAAATAGAAGTGAATTCTGCATCTTTCATCACTAAATTAAGCCATGCACAGTTTCCCCATTTATTGAAATATTTCAATGATAGAAAGTCTTTTTGTAAATTAAAAGAATTGACATTATTTTAGAATTCGGCATAAGTGGAAGCAAAATATTACTTTCATTCAACGCTTTTGGGTCTGAGTAAAAAATTTCTTTACACCACTGGAAAGTCCAGCTTCACCATTTTCGCCCCACGTGGTTCTGTTAAAAGTTTTCACTTTACAATGGGAAGAGGGTAAGAGGGGGGGGGGGCGATTTTTAGTCAGTAATCTTTCGAGATCAAAAAACGCATTATTGGCGCATAATTATACCACAATAGTGTTTTCTAAATTCCTGGTTTCCGTTTTTAATTTAATGGCTTTGAAACTTTCAAATGCACATTTTGCTTTTATAAACATTGTTAATTTTTTTTTTAATTTGTCTGTATTTTTAAAGTAAATTGTAAAATTAAAATAGATAATTTTTCGAGTGTTTTTCG
>BMAV01019233.1:45070-59544 GCA_019973955.1 Trichonephila inaurata madagascariensis
GTTTTGAGAAAAATTTTAAAAATGTGTAAAATTTTATCAACATCGAAAACTTAAGAAATTTGTTCAAAAAATTAATGAGAAATAATAAAAGAATTTAACACTTATACATAATGTATATTTTACCAGAATATAAACATTTAAAATACATGCATGAACCTATAAATACTCGAATGGTCGGTATCATGTTCGAAAATGATTCGTCACTCCCATTCTCACAGCTGACTTCGGGATTGGTGCATGCGTCGCCATTTTCCCACACTGTGTCGTCTTCCGTGCCATCAAATGCATTAGTTGCGCAAACTTTTTTAAAAGAATGTATCACAGAAGAATGCATAAAAACTATTAAAGATTGTTTTGAACATTTACAAGAAAAAGTTATGTCACTTTGCTTACGCCCTCGACGTATATTTGTTTTAACCGTGTCAAATTTTCAGTAGTCGCTGTTGAGTTTCAGTTATTATCTGCGTATAAAATTGCCTCCCTTTTCATACTTGAGTCATAATGATCTCATCTTCATGCCATATCCAACACCTTCGCTGTTTAGGTGATAAAAAGAGAGGGAGTGTATACAAAAAAATTTCCTAAATGCAAACAGACAACGATGTTTTGGATAGACTGAATACAGATAACTGCGGGATGGGATGAGTCCGCGATGCCACTGGCCAGAATGGACGGTTACATTTTTCTTTTTGAAAAGGGTGGAAACTCAATTTCCTCCATCCAATAAATGTTTTGTCTTCGATTCTAAGCCGCACCCGATTTTTAGTAGCATTAACACAGGAAAAATAGTGCAGCTTAGATTAAAGTAAATACGGTAATTTATTTAATCTCAGATTTCTAGAACAGTGTTTCCCCAGGTGAACGGGAAGAGTTTGGTGGAGATATGCACTGCACCGTGCTTAGCCGCGCCTAATTCTACGTTCTCATGAGTCAAGTCAAGACAGTCTTAAAAGGCATGAGATAGTCCGGTGTGACACGTTGCATCTGAGATTAAAATTAACAACCAGGGAACCAAATTATGACGATATGTCATTTCACCACAAACAATTTCATCCTTCTCATTCCTCCAAATAAATGTTGTTTATAATGTAAATTTTATTTATATTTTATTATGAATAATTTTATTTCTCTTTTCTTATTAATTTGTGTATGCCACAAAAGAAAGGAAAATATAAATATATATATATTTAGACTGCTATTAAAATACATCGAATTTTTCTGACGAGGGGTATTCAGAGGGGTATTACGAAAATTATAGAAGGGGTACACATACGTCAATAATTTGAGAAACACTTCTAGAAATAACGTTATCTTCAACCATATTAACCCTTCATATACCGCATTTTTTTTTTTTTTTTATGATTTACTGCAGTTTTTTTCATGCAATATTTTTTTGAATCACTACATTGAAAATTAAGGGATATGCATAAAAAAAAAACTTAACTTTGGGAAATTTAATCCGTTAGAGCTAATTAATTAATTAAAGATATTCAACTGTAAAATTAATTATATACACTGTTCAAGTAAAATAAATAGTCACATCGTTTTCTGAGGTCTTTATTAAGAACCCGTGCTGCCATATATCTTGGAAGGGTGGATTTAAAAGAATGTTCCTTCTCTGTATCGTCAGAGTATTCGTAAAAATGATTATTCTATGTAATTTTAAAGTGAGTGGTACTTTTAAGTACCATCGGTAGATAAAGAGTAAGTAATTTAGTTCTTTCAAACTAACTGATTTAGCATATGAGTGCATTTTATTCCCTTTATTTTTATTACAAACTCTATGTTCTTAGACCAAAGTTCATGGTCCCGAAATTGTGGCCAGTCTTGCTTCTGTCGAGTCATGGCTTCGATCAGTGCCGCTTTTCCGCTTAGGCACGTGTCTAGGACGCAAAAAATTGATGAACGAGAAAGAATAAAAATTAAAGCGAACGTACCACCATCTAGAAAATCCATGAAAGAAGTATTTCTGCCCTGAAGAGAATAAAGACTAAAATTACATCTACTATGGAACGTGAAAAGCTTAATAGTTTCGTGTTGCTACGCACTCAAATTCATATTACCATGGAAACTGGTTACAATGATGTTGTCAATGATTTTGCTATGATCAAAGCTCGAAGGAAATCTTCGTTGTACCAGTACAATGATAGTGACTGAACAAAGAATATAGATGTCTAAAATTAAAAGATGATAATGAACAAGTTGTGAAAATAGTTCATACAGTAATGCATACTCTATACTTTAATTGCAAACGATTCCATTAATTTAGTGCCCTAATTTGCAAAAGGGTGGGTGAGTGGTCAGTAATGTATTAAGGTGAGAAATGAACACACACAAGAGTGACCAAATTACGCCATTATCCTTTCCTTGCGATTACCAGTCCAGGATAAGGGGAGTTCATAGGTAGTGGATAAAGGTAAGACTCTCCAAAGAGTAAAAACAAAGAAAGAGAAAAGAATAAGGGAAAATCCCTTCTGAACTAAAACTGGCAAGGTGAGGACTGAAGTGGTTGGGAGTGGGAGAAGTGCTCTGAAAACAGTGAGGGGGCGTAACAATTTGAAGTTCTTAGGGCGTTGGGGAGGTTAAAAACGGTCCTGGCTTCTGGCGCTTCTAAAAACTCGCCATGTAGAAAGGCCGATACACATCTTTAATTGTGGGTGGAGTGGAATTTACGATAATGTGGAATTCCAATTCAAGTGTTTTTAACCCCACTTGACCGTGGGTCAAAATTACATGTCCGTCGCCAATAGCCCACCCGTTTTTTAGAGCAGTGGTCTTCAAACTTTATTGAATCATGGAACCCTTAGATCTATTAGTAGTTTTGGCGGAACCCTATAGTGGTCTTCAAAGTGTTGCATACCCAGGGGTTCCACGAATCTCAATAAAAATCGAAAAGAGAACTATAAATGTTTATTTAAAATGGATTTGCATTCTCTGTGAAGTTTGCATAACCACATTAACTTAATGCTCATCCTAATCATTAAAACTGAAAATTTTGTTTTTATTCATAACTTTATTTTATACCTTTTAAATTTTTATCATAACATAATGAAAGAACATTAAAATGTTTTTTCTTTATATGTACTATTCTGGGTTAGACGAAATGATTTTATAACTCAGTTAAGTTTTGCAATGGAAAATATACGCTTTTGCATTTACGGGAAGAAATACCAAAAATGGAGGAGAGGGAACAACTCTTATCAATATATAAAGAAATTCGACGTTAAAATCTAAACTTAAAGAAGGATAATTCCCCTAAATTTTAAGTTGAAAATTCATGTCAAATATTCAGGAGTCCTCACATAGCTATAAACATTTTTACATCATTCAGAACAATGTACTTTCAATAAGAGTGGCTACAAAAGTAAAATGTAAAAACAAATTAAACACAGAATGTGAAGTACGACTGCAGATAATTTCAATAGATCGACTGTTTTTGTAAAATTAAATCAAGCACGTTTCCCAGTCTCTAAATATAATTCATGGATAGGTGACACTTGTGTGGGTCATATATTAATATTAATGAGTAAATTGCATTTAAATTACTTAAAAAAATTTTAATAACAAATACAATAGTTTTTTTTAAATTGTCTTTACACAAAGTACCAATAACATGTTGATCTAGTTTAAATATTATTTTAAAATATATAGTACTTCTAAGTGTGTGTGTTCCCCGAAAACTTCTTATAGCAGCTTTTCTCAAACTGGGACGCGCCCCCTAGGGGGGCGTCAGAAGTCTCCAAGGGGGTGCGAGCATATTAAAAGTTCGAAAACAAAAGATTATTTTTTAAAAAATTATTAATTTACTAAAAGTAAACAAAGAAAATATTCTGACATAATAAAAAATAAAACACACTTTTATACTGATATAATAAATACTCTTATAAATGTATCAGTACTGCTCAATGCATCTCTTACAATTGATTTTAAATTAACAATACTAAGTTAAGAACAAGTTTAATAATTATCAGCGACCCCAAGAGCTTGTCATATATAAAATTATACGCAAAAAATTAGCACTTATCTTGATAATTTGTACTGTTTATAATTAATCCTGTAACTGCCGATTAAAATGTACGCGATTCTCTCCCCAAAACCACCGTTTTCCACGTAAACGTGCGTATGTGATGAATTGGGAAGGGGGTGGAGGAGAAAAGGAATAAATAAGTAAATCCATCGCAAACACTGTCAATGTCCTTTTATTGCATTCCAGAGTCATTTTATTGCGTTCGGAATAATTTTATGGATAGCAGTGCACAGATAAGATAGTACTTCTACAAGACGTATATGTACGTCAGGAGCAATCAAGGCTTTGTCTGAGTGAAACGTTTATATACGCCGGTAGCCCTTAAGAGGTTAAAGTTCTATTGTAGCTGTAGCATCCAAATTATAGTATTATTGAATTCAATACATTGTTATTTTATGGAAGGGGGCGCGATGAAAATTATGATTTAATATTGGGTCGCAAATATTGAAACTTTGAGAAGCACTGTCTTATAGGGTTCCGTGAGCCGAAAATTTTGAAGACCTCTGAATCACAAGAATATATGAGAGCCGGGTATTATAGAACACCATTTACATTTCTAAGAATAACTTTACTGGTTTTTGATTCAAAAAATCTCCAAAATCCTCATGGAGATATACTACAAACGCGATTTTAAGGAATTATCATTTGTCAAAAAGAATAACATTTTTTTTTTTTTTTTTTTTTGTTTTAAAAAGTTAATTTTTTTTTTTTTAAATTATTTTACTCGGGTAACAGGGAATAGGTCGTTTAAATCATTGGAAAACTAATTAAGATTTCTTAAAACGTAGTTATTTTTAACTGTTAAAACCAAATTTGTAAGAATGCTTGAAAGTCATTTTCTTTTTTCCGTTTATTTACAAAATTCATAAATATAATATTCTTTTTCTACTCCAGTACATTCAAGGTGAACCCAAGAAAACAGGTAAAGCATTGAATAAAAATTTCCCCTCGTTGATCTTTGGAGAATTTCTCCGTTACAGAAGATACATTAGCGTCTTTGTTTTTTCCAGTTCTTCAACTGGAATTATGCCAACTATTAAAATAAACCTTTAAACCACAGGCGTAACGTACACCCCTGTATCGCGAGAGGAGGGGACAGGATTCTAAGGGACCCAAAGTCTGACTAATGCTTAGTATATAGTCCTTTGTAGGATCCTGTGGTTGGCCCAAAACCTAACTCTGCAGGGCGGCTCTACTATTCTCCGTTACGCCACTGCTTTAAACTGAAGGACAAAACATGGTCAGCTAAGAAACGACCACAGTATTACAATCCACAATTCTTTTAGTGTACATTATTCTCAAATTCAGTGTTCAAGTCACATGTGTACTAGTAAGTAAAAAGTTTGCAAACCTGCCTGTAAAAACTCTTGAAAATTTCAAAACATATTTTGTTCCATAGCGAGTTGTACGGCAACAACAAGCGGTCAACTCTCACTGCAATACATCATAAGAGTCTTTCTTCTGCTGTTCAAGGTTTCCCCTTGCATTAGCAGCAACAAACAGAACCAAAACCTCGGTATTCCATTTTACCCGACTATTCTATAATTTCTGACTTTCATCTATGTCTTAAAAAATACTTAAAGTAGATCAACATTCTACATGCATTTTATGTATAAAAAAATTACAGTATTCTTAAAAATTATATAATTTAGTTATTAATTATATTATTTCGTGTTCCAGGGGCCACATTCTCTTGCACATTTTCTCACATGGATATTTTTATGTATATATATATGCCTACATTTGTTTTTTTGCACACAATACCAAAGTCTATCTATGTTGAAGCTGTCTACAGTCGCATTTCATATTCTGCTGTTAATTTGATTCTATATTTTGTTTTTGTTGCCACATACTTCAAAATATTTTTTACGTAAATATTTGTTCCAAAAGACATTTAAATGCTCAGTCTGGGTGGTGTAGTGGGTTAGATGCTGGCCCCCTGCTCTACACCGGCCCATATCTGTGGATTTACATAATGCAAAAAATTGACAGCTTCTATGTTGTATGATTATGCGGCATGTTAAAGATTCCTAGAAAGCCTGTTTGACTTGTGTTCTTGCAGTGAAGTTAAATTCCTCGTTCAATTTCGCCTCGTCAGAGCTGAGGTGCCCCCCTCTAGAGAGGAAACTGGGCGTCAAAATAACATTGTGGCAATTGGTATTCACCTACATGGTGTCCCACCAAAAAATGGATACCAGTTCTCGTAGAATGTTTTAGGTCTGCAATGGTAATAACCAATCCGTAGCCCCATTTGAAGGAAAAAACATTTAAATATTTATAATTGTATGAAGCAAGTCTTCTGATTTATTATAGTACTCGAAATTATTTTTTATACATCCACACTTAATTTTATCTCCTGGAAAATATTCTCTCATAATTTTTAACAGAAAATTTGTGATCTATTATTTACATTTGAACACTGTTCTTTAAATTCAATTAAAATTCATTCTTTAGATAAATGTTATTTTTTTAAAACATTGCCCGTCATCCTGTTGAGATACAATTTGTTGTTAATTCTTAAGACCATTGCATTCGTTTTTTTCTTTCATTTGTTACAATATATACATTCAACATATTTAATTCATTTAGAACAGCAATCATGTTAGTTAAATAAGGTAAACTTGCAACCATATTTCATCACAGAATTATAACTCATTGTTATGACTTGATTCATTTAAAATTCATCTGAATTCGAAATGTAAATACAATGTTCTATTTTTTCTGGATAATTCTGCTCATAATAAAATATTTTATCTGGAATTTAATTATCTTTTATAACATTTATAATTTTCACCTCATTATGTAAAACGTTTTTAATGCATTCTTTATTCGTTTCACTCCCGTGATACACCATTCCAAATAAAACGTTATGATTAAACATTTTTTTTTCTTTCTCTATTTTTTTGTATGCTTATTAGAATCGAAAATGGGCAGTTGGCTCGCATATTCAAACAGCATATGATTCCAATAAAATAATAGCTGCTTTATTATTGACTTGGGGGATGTAACTCTCAGTTTTCTATTCCTTTGGTCTTACATAAAATTACATTTCATAGAATGTCCTTTTAAACCAGCGGATCTGAGTATTTATCTATTAGTTTCATGCGAAATTAAAAAGGAAAACTATTGATTGAATTTTAAGAAATTTTTGCAGATCTAAAGCGTAGGTTTTTTCCATTTCTTGTAACTATAAATCTTTTCTCTTTTCGAATTAGCTTTATCGGACAGACAATTTTACTCTTGTTATAACTTCTATTTTCCTGTCTCAAAAGCGTTGTATAAACAAACAGTAAGCAGTCCATCTGGATAAAATTAGTAATTTAGCAGATGTTACTTCATTATTATAATATAAATAAAAAAAATCAAATTGTGTGCATTTTTATCGAATTTTACTTTATTAAACGGAATATTTTTTCTACGTTAGCAAACAAAATTACCTCAAACGATACTTTAAACATCAACTGAACTCAACTATAAAAGAAGTTGCTAAACATAATTGTATTTAAGAAATTTATTTATAAGTAGAGAATCACATAAAATTCGAAAATCAAGTGTTCGATTACCTTTATGTGGTACTCTGTTCCCTTCTTCTGCAGTGTCTTTCAAAAATATTCATACACATGAAATTTTCAACAGAATTTAATGCTTTCGAATAATAAAAATTAATACATCGGAATTGTAATTTTTAAAATAATTTCCAGAACTTGATCTTGAAAAGACATTATCAATTTTTAAAATATAGCAGTGCTTCTCAAACTTTCAATATTCGCGATCCAATTTTCCACCATAATTTTCTTTGCACCCCCTCCCCCATATAATTTACAATACCCCATACAATGTATAATGCAATTATAATGTACTTCTACGCAAAAGCTACGATACGACCTTATTTATAGACCGTACAAATTATCAATACATATATTACATTTTGCATAGGTTACTCTTTCTCTTTGAATTAATACATTTTTTAAGTTAGTCTTGAGTAATAGGGTAAGTATGTTACTTTTCATAATTCAGAATATATTTTGTTTTGTTTCCTTTTTCATAAAACTAAAAAATTTTTGAAATGAGAACTTCTTTAGGCACATTTTGCCGGAGAGTGAACTTAAATGATGCGTTTTAAGAAGCCAAGCATTGTTGCGCTCGGGTTTGTAATGCTTGTAACAATTGATCGGAATTTTCTCTCTATAACAATGTAAAGCTATTAACTATTAATTAACTTTGTTAAAAAATATATAAATGCTTTTAACATGAGATTTACTTAAAATATTTTATTAAAATCCCAATTTCTACAATGTTTTACATTTTTTTACAAATTTCTATGAAGTTTCTTGGATTTAAATTCTCTCCAAAGAAGTAAGTTACAACTATTTTTGAAGTAGATTAGTACATTGTATATTTTCCTCAAAGCTGCCAAGTTAAATATATATATATATATAAAGGCATATAAAAAGGCACTTTTCCATTTCAAGGAGCCATAAAAATGCAACGAAAAAAATTGCTAAAATCACCAAATGCCAGTAATAATTCATTGTAATAAATCTAGGACAGAATTGACCAGTTTGAAGTTTATGGAGAATGTGCAGAAAGACAACTTTCTGATACCTTACAACTGATAGTTTTCTTTATTTTTAAAAAAGCGATTTAGAGTGAAAAACTAAGAATGCAAGAAAATGCTGAAATGTTTTCATCAGATAGTATTATTTACATTTTGAATCTCTCTTTATATAGTGAATGCAAACAAATGTCTAGGTTTTCTCTCCCATACATAATAATAGTGCATAAATAATTTTATATGAGAGAGAGACATACTAATATCCCCTTGTTTTTTATTCACCTAATTAATCCCTGAAATAACATTACAAAATTTGAAGTTATGACTTCTATCGTGTGGTCATAAGCACACACTCTCTCTCTTTTTAAATGATATTTTATTTTCGACCCCTCACCTTGAGTTATCAACCCCCCCCCCTCCAAGTGGGCACACCCCACAGTTTGAGAAATGCTGACTTAGTATAAAAAAAAGTACCTCTTAAATTTGTAGTATAGTTCAGTTTGCAAATAAGAGGTATTACAACATCTATATGCTTTGAATTTCTTGACAAATATTGATTCACTTTGCTTATTGATAAAAACATGACTTCTTATAATCTTTAGGTTCAAAATTTGAACTTTTTAAAATGAGAATGACTCACACATACTATTTTCATAATAATTAGGAAGTATCTATATTTATATAGCAACATATTAGACAACTTTTTACAGTCCTTATAAGGTTTTCGCCCGTGGGTTATACCTTACATCTAAGTTATCTTCGTGACCTAGAGGTGTGGGAGTGAATGAAGAACCAGGCGTTGCCATGATCTTAAAATGTCTTCATTAAGATCTTAACTTAAACACTAACAATGATAATATTTATATTATAACTTAGCGGATCTGAGATGAGAAAACACACAATACGTATTACCAAATAAGCGCGACTTTAATCACTATATTCCCGCCTATTCCTAATCTCAACTTATACACAGTCTTAATAGATAACAGAATTATCCTACCTTAATCTCTTGTTTAACCGCAATCCTCTCGGATTCTAAATATCTTTTGTTTATCTCGCGTGGAATAGTATCCACCTTGACTTGATCGCTCTGTCACGGATAGTTTCACACTCAATGACGGATTTCTTCTCTTCCTTCAGTTCACGCGCTTAAACTCAGACTAGCATAATCACTTCCCAATAGGTCATACGCTTACGTTAAACTTCTGCTATTTAAAAGGTTTCTAGTTTGCATATTCACGCTTCGCTTCTGGATTTGGTTGGAAAGAATTTGCCTTTTTCGCTCCCAAAGAACTCAAGAGGAGTTTTTAGTAGAAAACGCGATGAGCCCGTCACATTCTCAGTTGTCATTTTTTCGTAATTCAAATTCGGAGCCTGATTTTAATATTCTGAAAGTACCCTCTCCAATACCTCCAGCAAATAGTTTTCAATAAAGTTATTAATATCTGAAACAGTATAAAAACTTCTGGTCTACTCTGTAAAAGATGTCATACTTAGATGCAACTAAATATACAGGCTGATATTTTGAAACAAACTCTTTTTTGCAGAAGAGGGTTCTCACCAATTATCATAGAACAGGTTACATGGATTGAAATTTGAATGAAATGGATTCAGAATTTAAGAAATTCGTCATGCTGGAAATTATTCTCTGCTTACTGATTACTTAAAATATCACAATTTTACAATTATCTTTTATTTTGTTTAAAATATTCACTTCCAAATGAAGCTTGCTAAGGATTATGCTTCGCAAGCTAAAATTTTGATTATTTATGCTTAAAAAGTATGAGTAATTTGGGAACAGGAGGTAATCCCTAAGGAATGGAAAATGAGTATAATTTGTGTAATACATAAGAAAGGAGATATACTTGAGTATTGTAATTATAGAGGCATCCGTCTGATCTGTACAAGTTATAAGTTATTCTCAAATATTCTGTTCAACAGACTTTCTGCACTAGTGGAAAATACCGTTGGAGACTACCAAAATGGATTTCGGAAAAAAAGATCCACTACAGAGCAGATATTCAACATTCGCCAGATTTTGGGGAAAACAAGGGAATTTGGAATTGATATACATCACCTCTTTATCAATTTTAAACCCGGTTATGATAGCATCAACAGAAAGACTCTTATTGCAGCCATGAAAGAGTTTAAAATCCCTGATTAATTATTAAGGCTAATAAGTCTGACGTTAAGCGAAACAAAGATCATGGTCAAGGTGCAGAATGATCTTTCGGATCCATTGAAAATCAGAAATGGCGTTCGACAGGGAGATGCACTAGCATGGTCTTCTATTTAATCTAAGTGTTAGAAAAAGTGGTAAGAGATTCATATATCACTACCAGAGGAAATATCTTTAATAAATCAATACAGTTGGTGGCTTTTGCTGATGACATTGATATCATTGCGCGAACACCCACCGTACTAAGACAAGCCTTCTTATCTTTAGAGAAAGAGGACCTCAGGATGGGATTGAAAATCAATAAAAATAAGACCAAATACATCCCTTGCACTAAATCATGTTTTAACAATTCTCACTTTAAAATAGAAGTGTATAATTTTGAAGTTGTTGACAGCTTCACTTATATTTAGGTTCGGAAATTAACAACAGAAACGATTGTACTACTGAAATCCAAAAGAAAATTACTATGGCTAATAGATGTTTTGATGGAATACGAAAACGTATGAAATCGAACTTAATCAAAATAAAAACAAAGGTTCTATTGTATGTATAAAAGTCTTTTAAAATCAGTATTAACTTATGCATGTGAAACTTGGTCTATGTCTCGAGCAGATGAAAACATGATAAGTATCTACGAAAAAAAGATTTTAAGATTTATTTTTGGAGGAATTCGAGAAAAGATAACATGGCGAAAAAGATCAAATTTAGAACTCTGTCGATCATATAAAGACTCTGACATCATTAACTTCATCAAAATACAACTAATTGAATAGGCAGGTCACGTTGTCAGAATGGACAAAGACAGCACCACTAAAAATGTCTTCAATGCCCAACTAATTGGCACATGAAGAAAGGGCAGCCAAATCTTAGATGGATTGATGGCCTAGAAAAAGATTTCTCAGTTCTTAGAACTAAGAGCTGGAGAACACTAATGGGAAGAAGGCTAGCCTGAAAAAGGCTTTTTGAGAAGGCCAAGGCCCAACCTGGGCTGTTGAGCCACTGAGGAAGCAAGGAAAAAGTATCAGTAAGTTTTCAATTTTCTATATATCTCTTACATGAGCATAGGAATTTTCATAAACTCTTGTACTAAACATTTATGTAAGAAATGTCTAAATTATTCACACGTAATACTAACCTGTATCACTGGCGTAGCTAGTCCTGAAAGGGCCCTGTATTGCAAATTTCTTAGGGGTTCATTTTTGGGCCTATTAATATTTCATAATTTTTTGCTTACATATGTTGCAACCCCTGTATCTAGGGGCCCCTTATCATTGATACGGCTGATATGGCGGTGGCTACGCCCCTGATCTGTATTATAAAGTGCATCCTTAAATTTTGACTGACACTTAATACTTATTTAGGACACATATTTGCATACATTTAAATCTAATTTTAAAATTATAACTTCTTGACTAATATTGTGAATATTTCTCTGCAGCAGTTACATTTCCCAAGCACACAGTTAAATATTTTTAAGCAAATAAACATAATCTATTTGCATTATTAATGAAACAATAAGCAACAATTGAAAGATCCACATATCATTGTGTCAGTGAAGCAACTTCTGTTGTAGTTTTTACAACATTATTGTTATTCTGTGGTTATAGCATTTTTGTGTCGTTGTTGTTTAGAAAGCGACTTGAGTGGTTGAATTTTTTTAGCGGTGAATTGACTGCTGAAAATTGTTTCTCAAAGTTTGTTTCATTCCAAGAAAAAGCGAAAAATGGTGAAGGAGATTTTCATGGGTGTTTCTGTTCTTTTACACTGTCTGTTTTGTCTCCTTAAAGTATTTTGCCATTTTGATATTTTGTATTGTATTCATTTGATCCCATAGTTTTTATTTATTGATTTCTTGAAGAACAATTTACGCTTTAGGAGCAAACTGGCTAAGCAAGATCCTACAGAACTTGATATTGATCCTAAGAAAGCTATTTCAAACGATGATAATAAAATTATCTATGATACAGGAATTATAGATTTAAATGATGATGATAATTCATGTCAAAGTTTTTCCATGGATAACTTCCACGATACTTATAATCTATTGGAAAGATGTCTCTACAACAAAACATGTTCTTGGTTAATCTTAACCGGTGATGTTTCATATGCTATAAAAGGTGAAATTGTTGAATCGGCCGCCTCTCCACCAAATTTTGAAAAATCGCCAATTTGGCACGTTTTTGTGTGTTTTAGAGTAGCAACCCTCCACAACACGCAACGCTGGAGTGCGAAATTCAAGATGGTGGAAGGAAAATCATTAAAAAATAGCATTTTAAAGTTCTGAAACTGAAAATCGCTGCAAAAAGTATGCATTTAAAAATGGAAATAATTCACTTACCTTTAAGAAATGCATCTTTTTCCGACATTTACGATGACGATGTGTTCCCTACAGAAATTATACCAGTCTGCGACTGCATATTTCTAAAGGCACCTTCCAAAACATTTTTGTATCTCTAACACAACGGTACACATATTCATATTATTCACTTCAAACTAAGATCCTTTCCTTACACTCGTAAACATATGATAGTTATCCTCTTTCACACTCGACAGATTTCTGCAGTACCCTTCAAAAACCATCATTAACTTTCCAAACCGTTCTTTCTCTCAATTCCATACTTTTTCCACATTTCGGACATACTTACGATGATCCAATCAAACCTTCTTTCATGCACCATTCTAAAGTAGCTTTCTTTCCAAGCACAGGCAACAAGACAAAAAACCTTTCAGAATATTAATCGTACTTTTTCAGGCATTTATTCAAATTATTCCTAATAGCATCACTGGACATTGTGACAATCTGTTAAAATTTATGTGGAGAAAAAAAAAGAAAAATTTTACCAGTGAAAATAGTTCCACAACTAAGGAACGAAGCCAACGGAAACAGTTGGCCTAACGCTATATCCGTAGCAAGAGAAGAATTACCACTTCCTAAATAAAAGGCCGTTATAAAAAATTGCGCATGAGGAGAAACTAATTATCGTTAATTTTTAAAGTAATAAAAACGTTCTGCCCATGCACGAGAAGGCACAATTGGAAAACTAAACTGTTAAGGGGGACTGCCAAATGCACTGACATGGTTAGGGTACTTTTGCACAATGAAATCGCATTATTCAGGCGTAAAACTTTTGTTGAGAACGTAAATTACTCTTATAAATCCGCCTTGAAATGTAGAAATGTCAGAAATAGTCTAGAAAATTTTAAAATTACGAAAAATACATATATCCTTGCTTCCAAAATTTTCTGAAGCCATATTTGGCAAGCTTTATTACAAAATCTGCAGATGGCACCATGTGTATGCAATCTACTCACAAAATTTTTAAAACGTTACTTTAGAATAAAATTACCACATAAACTGCTTAAATACACATTAATAATACTATATTTTATGAAAAAGAATATTTTGCTATACGAATAATGACTTTAATCACTTCAAAAACACTAATTCTGCTTTTTTTTTTCATGAAAAAGGGGGTGTGGGGTTAAAAATAAAGTAACCCTAGAACTACGTCAAGAAACCACTCCCCACGACATCCTTTGGAAAAGGCAACGGTCAAGTGACCTTGAGATCAGCTGACTGTTAGCCTTTGCTTAAATTTTAGAATTACCGGTAGAAAGGGAATCGTTTGAACAGGACAGCTATGGGGGGAGAGGGGGACTCTATTTTTAGCACTGATAGTGGGGTGACTCTGGGGAACAGTGGTCTTCAAACT
>BMAV01019234.1:36351-83335 GCA_019973955.1 Trichonephila inaurata madagascariensis
TTACTTTTTATAAATAATTACAATGAATATAAATATGTATATACTTATGACAGAATCACAATATTAAGAGACAAAAAGAATCTTTTTTTTTTTACATGTTTCATTTTCCATTTTGTTCCCTCTTTGTGACTCAGACTAGTACCCAGAATGAAGAAAGAATCTGAAAAAGGAATTTTTTTTCCAGCGACCTACACTTATCGCCACTGTGACGGTATTCATTCCTAAATTTATATCCTGCGAAATACTTTATATAAGAGAAATTTGTTTTTCCCATATAAAACTAAAATTAACTAATTACATTTAATTAATGAATTAATATTTGAAAAAGCTGTATTAACATGAATGGTCATCCACTAAAAGTTTAAAAAGATGTATTTGAATTTGAGCGGATGAAAAAAAAATATTTTATTAACGATTGAAGAATTGAACGATATATAAAGATGTACTTAGGAAGAGTGTGAACTAATAGTAGGAACTGATAAAAAAGAAGGGAAAAGAGAAAGGGAAAAAAAGGGGGAGAAAAGGAAAAGTAAGAAGGGGAAAAAAACATTCACTGCATTCGGAAAAAAACCGAATTCAATATCGAATAAAATGCTTTTTTCCCCCTTGTCTTTTTATTTAGCATTCATCAATTACTTTCAACAGTTAATCTGTTATTATCCATTAGAGAATTTAAAACAATCAACTTAATTAAAATCATAGTTAATTATATTTCTGTCAGCTTTTCAAATAAAAATGAAGTCATTCAGATAAGCTACTTAAGGATAGTTTGTAAAGGACAGCATTAAGAAAGTTATAAACACGTATAATTAAAAAGAGAATTCGACATATGATAATTTTTATTTAGTTCGTTTTCCAGAGAAATCTTTTTAAAATTTTCTTTTTGGGGGTGGATCAGGAGGCAGAAGATTAATGTAAACATTAAGTATTGTAATTACGGCTGATTGAATAAAGAAATAAAAGGAGTAGAAAACGGGAAAAAAAGGAAAAAGAAAAGTAATTCAATTTTAATCTCGAACGAATAGATAGAAATATCATGACTTTTTAATCAAAGTCTGCTAAAATAAATAAAAATAGGAAAGAAAGAAAAGTATGTGAGATGAAGTAAAATTCTTAGTGTAGAGAGTCAATGAAACGTAGTCAATGATTTTTATTATTATTATTATTATTATTATTTGTTAATTCACGCATGAACAACAAATATAATAACACAATTTAAGGGAAAAGAACATAAATGGTTTTTATTAACAGCCACATTTGCTCCTCACTTGGCTTGTACTGAAGTTGAATGGTCACTAGAGGACACTTCTGCTGCCTAGGACAGTTAGTATACATGTATACAAACAAGAGCGGTTTCATGAATGCTTTTCTTGTCATTCCCTTTTAATGATAAAGTGACTCTCCCCATACTATTATTGTTTAAATATTTTCATGAATACGAGGTAGTATCCAAAAGTTTCCGTCTGAGCCTAATGTGAAAAATTGTTGCAGTGCACCAACTACGATAACATTTTTTTTCAATGTCGTTTCCCTTTTCTAAATGTATTTGTCCCAAATCACGGAGTCGGGTCCTTGGCCTGGTGTCGTGTTTTGTAAGTGTATGAAATTAGTAACCGGGGATTGAAAGAAATAGAGTTTGTTGAGCAGAGAATGAATAACAATTTTTTTTTATTCTCGTGGGAATGAGTTAGGGATGGCGATTCTTTCCAAAAAAGATCGATTTTTAAATCTATTCGGATCGTAACCTGATGAATCGATTCACAAAAAAATCGATTTCTAAAAATTCGATTTTTTTTAAGTCTGCATTTACAATGTAAATATAAATCCATTTTATGAAAAACAAGAAATATACCATAATAAACCATCTCTTACAGTAAGTTTTTAGTTCTGGGATTTCGTGACAATTGCAATTATTTTTATTACGATATCAAAGTATCAGGTATAAAAGAAGACATTTATTTTCTAAATGTATTTGTTACATTAAAAAGTTTAGAAAATATATCATATAGCTTATAGTTCCCAATGCTTAATATCTAAGTTTTTTTAAATACAACAGTCTGTGAAGTCTACTGGAATCCAAGCGATTGCTTGGATCGATTGCGATGTTGCCGGCAATCGAAAAAAGGCGCTCACAAGGAACAGATGATCCCACGATACTCATACATATCATGGCTATTGAGTGAATGTGATGATAAATAGAGTTTTTTTTTGTTCTTGTTAGTAAATTAACCCTTTAACCGCCAACACCGTAATATAACGGGTTTTAAAGATAGTGCATTCAACTAATTGCAAATAATTTTATGATTTTTACCGAAACAGAAAAAAAATCGACTATCGATTTTCCAGGATGAAATATCGATTCACTAAATCGATTCATTGCTACATATCGATTCAAAAAATCGATTTCTTTTGGCCTGCGAAATCGATTCTTCGATTAATCGACCTCAGACCGCCGTCCTTAGAATGAGTGCTACTGAGACTTACGAAATATTGAAGTATGTGTACGTTAGCGATACATTACCGCAAAAGCAAGCTTTTGAACCTCATTGACGTTTCAAGGAAAGCACGGAAAGTGTCGCTCAGGCATCCGCTGACTTTCCGCACCACTGAAAACGGTGAAAAGGTTTCCGCTGAAAACGGTGAAAAGGTTTCTGCGATGGTACGTAAGAAAAGGCATTAAACAACAGCGCAAATAGTAGAATCAGTTGTGATATCCGAGACCACAGGCGAAAGGATACTGGTTAAGGATCTTAACATGCTTAGGATGTGTTAACACATCGTTCCCCACAGGTTAAACGGAGACCAAAAGACAATTCTAATAGAAATGGGCTGTTGACAAAGATCCTTCCCTACTTGACAGAATTGTTACCGGAGACGAGAAATGATGTTTCTTTTATACGACCCACAGTCCAAAAGAGCATCGGTAACTTGGAAATATCACTATCTCCATGTCGTCGATTTCAATCTGCAGATGCAGTTAAGAGTACATCGCAGACTGAATTAAAAGACATGGCTAAAATGGATCCCAGAAATGTTTAGGTGACCTGTAGAAGCGATGGCAAATGTCTGTTGTTGCTCAAGGGTCTTATTTTGAAGGATGTGTTTCAGCAATTTAATTACTAATAATTTTAAGTTATAGACTCAGTAAGGGAACTTTTAAATCCTACCTTGTACATATAGATGTTTTCATTGAACTCTTCTGTCAGATAAGAGATGGACAACGAATTCGAGGAATAGTTGAACGAACTGAACGAATAAGCTGTTACCTCATTATATTAATCAGATAATGTGAGAAATGAATCAATCTGTCTCGGTTGGTTTGATAATGTGCACATTATTTGATTTCCGTGCTTTATCGGAAACGTGTAACCAAGACCAATTGCATTATGACCATCCCTCACATTGAGCAATGAGCTCATCGGGAGTCAAAAACACGGTACACGCGGGGCTGATGCTGGGGAGTATACGTAGTAGGAGTCAAAAGTTCCCGGACTAAGACTATAAAGTGAAAAATTTTGCAGTAGAGTAACTATGATAACGTTTCTGTGTTGCTGCTTTCTTCCCTTTTTCCTAAAGTTGTTGTTCCCACATCACCATGGTGTCATATTTTGTAGCCGAATGCATTTAGTACCCGACGATTGAGAGAAATGGCGTTTGTTGAACAGAAAATGAATGACAATTTTTGAGTTCAGTTGAGAAAAAATGCGCGGAGACTTACAAAATGTTGAAGCCTGTTTAAGGCAGTAATACATGATTGTGAACGCAAGGTTTTGAGGGGCATAGACGTTTCTGAGAAGGCAGGGAAAGTGTCGAAGACGATGAAGGCTCCACAGACTTCTCGCATTGCTGAAAACATTGAAAAGTTTCCTGGGGCGGAACGAAGAATAAGCTTCAAACAACGACGGGGTGAAAATGAAAACTATTGTTTTGCATCATTCTTCTTACTCCCTTGATTTCACAACCTGAAACTTCAGAATATTTCTTGAACTGAAATGCACTTGCAGGATTGTCGATTTCAATCTACAGATGAAATTAAAAGTGCATCGCAAGCTGAATAAAAGATAATGGCTAAAAATGGATTCCAGGAACGTTCCGATGAACTTTACAAGCTATGGCAAAAGTGCGCTTTTGCTCAAGGGTCTTATTTCGAAGGAAGATGTGTTTCTGCAACTTAACTGGCAAAATTTTTTAAGTTATAGACTCTCAGTCAAGGAACTTTTGAATTCCACTACGTATAAAGCGAAAAAAAACAACAACTATATGCTGCATTTCAGGGATGGCGAATTTTTATGGATCAACGTGCCATTTTTTCTATAGAAACATTTAATGAGGTATAGACGTGTCGAAAAATAAATTTGACGTGATTATTGGAAAAATAATGAAACTAAATACTATTAACTCAAAACTCTTTGATTACTACGAAAAACTGTAGTTTGCACTTTATAGTAGTAAATCTTTTAGTTATACGTGTAATTCCAATTAAAGTAGCATTAGTGTAATTTCTGTTGTTGCAGATTATAGATGAAAAATAACTTACATTAGGATTGTAAGATGTTACTTTTAGCAGAACGCATGCTGAACTGGAGTCATCTGCCAAACGCTTCCTAAGTCAGTCTTTAATGTTTTTTCTCTATGAAAATAATGACTCACAAGCATAGGTAGATGAAAATATGGTTAAAATAGTATGGTCCAGATTCTTCAAACAGTTAAATGTGTCTGGAATCAAAAATTCCATGTTTCTAAAATTTCATTACTAGAATTTTTACTTATACTGATTGTTAATATTTCTGTTTCAATCAATTCCAACTTTCTCCTTTTTCTCAACAAATTTTTGAACCCATATTGAACGAGACTGGAAATCAGAGTTGCATTTCAAATTTTTCAATTTACAACCAATTGAATTGGGACAAGTTCAGTTTATTAAATGAAGTCGCATCAAGGGACATAAAAAACTTCAGCGTTCCCGAAAATTCTTAGAACTTAGAAAATCTCGCTGAAAACTGTGACCGATCGTAGCTGGAACTACGTTTGTTCGTAATACTTCATATTGAGCTTTGTTTCTTTGACTTAAAATGCAAACCATTTTGATCGGTAGAGTGCCCATGGTTCGCCATCATTAGTGTATTTGGTGTCATGAAACTAGGTTTTAATATAATTATATCATCATTTTTCTACTTGTTGATCCCATTTTATATTTGGATTACTACTGAAACATGTCTATTATTTTTGTATTTTGAAACATAATTTCGTAGCAACTTATACAAAAATTCCAAAAGTCTTTGTTGTTTTACTCTGCAAAAATCAATGAAATATATTTCTTAAGAAAAAAGAAAAGCTAATTTATTTAAAACTTTTCAATATTGGAAATATTTCAATTATTTCTCTTGACTCATGAAATGAAATACTTAAGGGAGAATGTAATAATTGTAGATACATGTGGTTATTATTTTCTTCCAGTCAAGTTTTTAATGCCCCATTAGTTATTTGGTTTTTATACAACGGTAATGCAAATAAAAATCTCTATATTGAAGTACGTTCTATTTTTATTCCTCTTCTCTGATAGACTGATTTATTCTAAAATAAAAAATTGGAATATTTAGTTCTCCAATAAAATAAATTTAAGCAAATTATCCAATTTGTTGACGTTTTTTTGTTTTTTGTTGTTAAAATGCAAACAAAAAAGTGCCTAAATCTTACTTTAAACTGAAAAATAAAATTTCTTTCCATTAATTTTTCCAACGAAATTAAATTGTAAAATAAGATAATACGGGTCAGCAATTTGATTTTTTAAGAAATTCTTTTATCGTTATTTTCAAAAGATTTCCTTCAATAAATTAAATCAATTTATTCTCCTTTCCATAGCTAATTGAATAATAAGATTTGTTTGTGCAAAAGATTAAAGGCTTTTAGCATTCAAATAGAATACACTATTCTCTTAAAATTCGAGACTTTTTAAATCCAAGTCTACCAATGAAACCCTAACTCGATTTTTCTAAAGTAATATTTGCTTTATTCCCTTTCTTACAAATTACTTAAATAATTAGGACGATAATGCACAATTTTATTTCTTTTTATTTGTATGAATTTTATTAAATTGAATAACATGGGTTTTAACTTTATTATGATATTAAAAATATTCCTAAGCATAAGCAATTTTCTTACGAGCTTCGAAATGTGTCGAATAAAATGTATTGAATGCATATTTATTTATTAATGATTCACAAACTATTAGAATATTTGCAAACTTATGATTGGTCAATGTTGATAATAAAATTTTATAAATGGAGTCTCTTTAGAGCTAGTACATGAATACAAATCTTTTTTAACCCTAGAATGCTACTCTTTTGAAACACTTACAGGTATGGTGCCCATTCGTCTCCCAGACGACATGAGTCTTAGCATGCTTAAAAAATAATTAAAAAGTTAATTACATTCCCGTTGGTCCATTAAAATTATACTACCTGCAGACGATTTCAAGACATCCAATCTTTTCACGTAAGCAAGAAAGTAAAATTTATTTATTTTCTAAGCAAAGTTTACACATATCAGCATGATGCTCTTCGTACATTGCTCTAGAACAAAGGTGTCCAACCCAAATGACCTTGTGGGCCATTTCGGAAAAGCATTATAATCTTGAGGGGGCATATAAAAATATGCACCTTTATATCAGATTTCGAAACAAAAAAACGTTTATTGAGTGAGAATTTAAAACAGAATGAATTATTATTAGTGTTTTCATTATTTTTCATGTATACAGACAGAGGTAATATAATAATGTTTATACTCGTATATATATAATATAATAATGCAATGATCAAATAATATTCAAAATATTACAGTTGCCATTTTCTTGAAAATTACGGTTTTCCTTTTGAATTGATCTTTAGTAACTCATGGTTGAAATTTGATAGTGCTGTCATTCGCAAACGATTAATTATACGTTACCCTTTATCTTAACCGTCCTGAACAGTTTTTTTAAAACTTTAAAAAATATCTCTGACTGCCTCTTGCTTTTAGGGCACTCTAAACAGAAAAGAAGGAAGAGAAATGAAATTCGCACACATAGAGAATCATGTACCATCCTTAATAAAGGATATGAATAATGCAATTCAGAATTTATAAAAAAGGTAATTTATTATAGAAAAATCAAATGTAACTGATAAAATATAAATTTATTTTAATCTAAAGGACATTTCTATTATCATAAAGGATTTATTTTAAAAGAAGAATAGGTAACAGGCAAATACATTGTAGATTTATGTATATATATATATAATTTTCCCCCCAAATAAATTTCCAAATGAAAAAACTTTAAAAATCTGATATTTAAAATTTTTTAAAAAAAGAGTTGGTGGGCACCCCTGATCTAGAACATAATAAACAAAATTTGCGTGTTATTCTACGCAACTTACATCGAGGAAAAGCACAAATTTTCCTTCTTTTTATTTTTCAACTGTTTAGTTGGTTTAATGTTTTGCTCCAATTTCAAAAGTTCATAGATAATTGTCCTTGTTGATCGGGGCAAATTTGATACATTTAGACGTTTCTTGAACCCTGGTGCAAGGAGATCTTCACTCAGCTTTATCGTAAACTTTCTTCCAGATAATGCTTTTTTCAGATTTGCACGAGCCATATTACATACATATATAACATGTGCATTCACTTAACTTTTATTTATCATGCTATCTGTAAATTCGTGATTTTGGACTTCCAATAATATCTTCATTTTCCGATTCATCCTCAGAAATTAAATTTTCCTCATCATTTAACTCTTCGAACAATTCTCGGGTAGCCTCAGGCTACCCAAAAAGTTTTCTTCACGAAAGCGTTCTGACATCGTCCCGACCACGCACAGAAAAAAAAAGAAAGAAAAAAAAAAGAAAGAAAGAAAACAACAAAGACAGATTTTTAATTCTAATCGTTACTGCTAGCCATTCGTCTCTCAGACTAACATTGTTTTAAAAATACTCCATGTGAAAAATATTTTGAGGAAAAGGAATGTCCTTATCTGTAGTAGCCAAGGTCATATGAAGGTACTGTGTGAGTTGCACGTTACATTTCCCGTTCTGGGGGAGAGAGTACAAGGTTATTTGTTATAGGCGTAGTCGGCTAGACGAAAGGGTAGCATTCTAGGGTTAAAATGTAATTTTATTGCAAGTTAAAAATGAGCCGCATGAAAAAAACCATACCGTATTCCACTAAAACCGCAATTGAGATTCAACACTATGAAGGAATTAGAAGGCGAAAACAGAATGTCTCTAGAGAAAATATAAATAAAAATTTAAAAGGTAATTATGAAGTATAAAATTTTAAAAACAATTGCGTAAATAGTAATCGTAAATGAATAACCACACGAAGAGAAGACAAAATGATAAAATTTGTAAGGAAAAACATCGTCATGAACAGAAAGATTTAAAAGCAGAAAGTGGCGAGAGAGAGAGAAAAAGATTGGATTCCTCAACGCCTACCATCTGCGATGACGCCATAAACTCGATTTTCAATCAAGTGTATCCAAGACTATGTCGTTAATTATTTGTTAGTCAAAAAGAGACTAGAGCGGTGGTGTGAAAGATAGATTGCATTGGGGCATACAGGATTGAACTAGGCGCGTTTTAGCTATGAATCAATGCTTGGCGCTTCTAAAGTCCTCAGGGTATCTCTGTCTATCTCCGGTAAGCGAGAAGCCTTTACAAATAGCTTTGAAGTGTGACATCTCTGCCATGATTTTGTGTGTATGAATGCTAAGGACTTAGGAAGCTATGCATTTTAACATGAAATATAAATTCTGAGCTACGCACTTAAGTACTAGATCATGTTAGATTCTATCATCGGTACAGGAATTTGAAGAGTGTGAAATTAGTAAAAAATCAATCAATCAAACTCTATAATCTTATGTGATAACCGTTGCAAAATGCCAAATAGAAAATACGTTTAAAGAAGCACATTTATTTAGAATTCGACAAATTCTTTTAACAGGAAAAAGATATACCGTAATATCCGGCGTAAAACGCGCACTTTGAACTCAAAAAATATGATCGAAATTTACGGGTGCCCGTTATACGCCGGGTATAAAAATGATAGCCTTAAAAATAATAGTTATAAAATGAAGAATTGAGCATTAAAAAAATTGACTTCTAAATAGATCGGGATACTGTTTGTTTAAAAGAAATGACGTACCTAATGAACTTAATGGGTTGTAGTTCCCGATAGAGGATTTATACCTCATTTAGATTAAAGCAGTGCTTCTCAAACTTCCAATGTTTGCGACCCAATATTCAGTCATAATTTGCATCGCGCCCCCCTCCATACAATAGCGGTGTATTAAATGCAATAATACTATAGCGTTAAACACACAATACGACTTAAACCTCTTAAGCCCCAACGTATATAAACGTCTCGCTCAGCCACTGTGTTTATTGCCCGCATACGTATATATACGTCTTTCCGAAAGTATATCTTTTTTGTGAACTGCCATCCATAAAATTATTTCGAAGCCCATAGAAAGAAATAAAAAGACCGTGATATAGTGTTTGTGAAGGATTCCCTTATTTCAGAGGATTTCATTATTTATTCCTTTTCTACCTCCTTCCCCCTCAATACACCGCATACATTTTCCTACGTTCTAAATGGGGGTATTGGCGAGCGAATCGCATAATTTTTAATCGGCATTTAACATATTAACTATCAACCGTACAAATGATCAAGATAAGTGTTAATGTGTTGGCATATAATTTTATATATGACACACACAAATCCATAGAGTCACTGGTAATTATTAAACTAGTCCTTAACTTAGTATTGTTAAGTTGATTATAAAATAGATTGTGCTCTACTGATACATTTATAAATGTATTATATTGTAAATGAGCATTTTATGTTTTATTATCTCAGAATGTATTTGTTTGTTTGCTTTCAGTAATTTTTAAAAGAATTTTTTTCGTCTTTTCAAGAGGCTCGCGCCCCCCTCGTAGGGTTATGACGATCCTCTAGGGGGGGGGGGCTCCCTACAGTTTGAGAAACACTGGATTAAAGGGTTATGTTACCTCGGATAATACCTCGAATAAATGACTTCAAAACATAAGAAAATTTCACACATACATTTAAAGTTCCTTCGTAAGAAAAGGGGTGCTCGCTATACAGCAAATATACGTAAAAACTAAAAATGAAGCTTGAAATTAAAAGTGAGCGTTATACACCGCATTTTATGATATACCATAGAATCCAAGGTTTTCTTCTAAATTTCTTTAGGATGCCTAATGTTTCCATTAAATCATACGGAGGTCCAATTGAATCATATGGATATTTTGACTAAAATAAAGAAATGAAATATTCAATAGATTAGAGATTTAGAGAGTAAGTTATATTCAAATTACTTTGTAACTTCTATGCTTCTCAATAACTTGTCCCAGCACAAATAATTCAGCATCATCTTCAGCAGAGAAATGTCTTTCCAAAGTATCAGATGTTACCAGTACGATTAAAACAGTGTTGGTTGTTACCAATACAATAACTATTTAACAACTTGGGTTTACGATAACTTATAGGAGGCTCCATAGAAATCAATGGGAAAAAATGCAATTAAGAAACGTGTTACACATTTATTATTAAACTCTAATCTATTTTTTAAATATAATTTACTCATTAATAGCATTAATTTGTGATTTAAGTGCTACCTTGTGACGGATCTATTCGCGTACGTTTCCTCTTTGAAATTTTTGGGCTATCAATTCGCGTTATTCACAACCAACCCTTCTGAAGAAGAAATCAGGAAATGCAAATTAAATTTACAATATATAGTCGAGGTTTTCTAGCTAATCGAGAGTAGAAGTGGATGTAAACCAGAAATCAGGTGAAATTGTTATTGACAGGTATAATTATTGAATTATTGTGAATAAATACTTATTAGGAGAAAGATTTAAAGTGACGATTGATCACTGAAGTTAAATTGATATTAGATTAAATCGGATACTAGATTAGATCTTATATAAAGTAAGCATCGAGTTTGATAGTCTCCTAATTATTCGTGTATTTCGTCGTTGTCCCACTTTCGTGGTTAGTACCGAGACATTTTCTTAATGTTATTAATTGAATTTGAATCAATAAATAGATTGATTGGATCATGGCTAGTGTTTTGCAGGCATATTTGTGTTCTTTTTGATGCCAAATTACAATAATTATCTTCAATTGAATATATTATATTTTTCCAATAATTATGTGGCCTACTTAGGTGTTTTTTGGCAAAGTTCCTTCTTTTAGCTCTATTCACTCGAGAGATGAATGGTTACTTGAGTGCAACTCAGCCATGATAGTCATCCTTCTCAGTTTTCTTCGAATTATGGTTAAAAAGTCGCATTTTTTTGCAAGATCACAGCCACACTTTTAGCTATTTGTAAATGCTTATAGTCTTGGATTTATTTTTATAGAGCGTATTATAAAGCAAGATTTTCGAGGTGACACTGTAAACGGGTGGCTGGATCTTGGCTAGGAAGTTAAAATTTTAGTTGATTTGTAGAACACTTTTTGAATCAATGAATGTCTCCTATTAACAGTTTCAACAATTGCTTTAAAACTTTCCCTTTTTTCTGAAGATCTATGATGATTCTTCTTTCAATTATATATCGATCTCTATTCTGTTGCCTGCCATAGAACCACAAAAGATTTCAAGTCTCAAATCCTAAATAAATTGTAAAGGAAGCTTATAATTGCTTAAAAACACGATTTAGTGCAATTATTTGACAACAAAAGGTCTTTAAAAGCTCTATTTTGTAAGTGTACGCAGACTTTTGGAGCGGATGATTGGTGATTTTTTGGTGGTCATCCTTGTTTTTTCTTGTTAATGTGGATTTTGTTGCTGTTGTTTGAGAAAGGAAACTTTGAAGAATCTCTGACAAGTATTTTGATTTTCTGAAGAGAGATTTTAATAGTAATTATAGCATAAACACGTAAGATGATTGCCTGTACGCATACTTTCGGAGGCAAGTGTATATTCAAGTTCAGTTTACTGCCCTTGCTTACAAGTTAAATAGAAATATTAATATTTTCTCCTTTTTTATGTCCTCCTGTGATATTAAATCTTACCTATTTGGTTTAAAGAATAAATTTTGAGGACTTAGGGTTTTCTTGATATAATTACAAATTAAAAATGTGTCTTTTATGATTAATGTAAAATTTAAATTGATAAATTACCACAAAATTTTATATAATATGAGATTACTACTGATTTAATTTCAAATAATACTCAAAAAATCCAACTGATAAAAAAGAGGTAAGCATTATTTCTTAAACTAAACATATCTCATATTGTTAATATTATAAGATGCTTGTTATGCGGAAATTATACATTTTTTATAATAAAAAGAGTATAGTTATAAATTTTTTCTCTTATTTTCCTTTAAAAATATGAGTAAAACGGGAATTTTGAAATATTTCTTTCATTATAAATAATTTCAAGTTAACAGTAAAGGAAATTTATTGTTCAAAAATTTAAAAGGAAAGTCATTGTTTTCTTATACCGCATCAACTTTCTTTTGGAAATATTATACTGTTACCTAATGATTTATTTATTTGAAATTGATGTTACGTTTTAAGGGGGTCACTTCACGCAGCATTTTCCCTATCTCCGTAATGTTAAAAATGACCAATTTTAAGGAACATTTTTAAAAAATTGGCAGGTTATACAGTCATGAATTTTTTTTTGTGCATTCATTGTATTGTTTTTATTAATTTAATGAGAGCATTTTTCAAAATTTTGATTTGTTTTTTTTAAAAAAATTCATATGTGGAGTAACACGTCAAAATTTTTAAAACGGTGAAAATTCTTGTACATTTTAATCCATAAATAATTTTTGAATAAAATTTTTGACAAAATCTCTCATTAAAATATTTATTTGTATAGTGTTAATACATGTGCAAAGTTTCAAGGCTATAAAATAAGTAGTTTTTTCAAAAATGTTCCTTTTGTGTTGAAATTTACAGTTTTGAGAAATAGAGATTTAAAGTAAAAACTTACTATTAACTAATGCATACCAGAACTATAACTTGAATTGCTGGTGTCATCTGCAAGATTATCTTCTTGTCTATATTTTAATAGTTTGTTTTTAATTCTAGCTTCTTTGGTTCATTGTAAAACTGCTTATTCTGCTTTCTTAATGCACGCATGATCAACATCTTGCAACGCTCGACATTTGTAAAATCCAGGAGTTGAATGTTTAATACATCTAAAACTTTTAATTTAGTAATAACACTTTGATTCTATAAAGACATTGCCTCATGTATTCCAGTTTTTAAAGTTCACATATACAGTTTTTGGAATTATAGACCAAATACTATTTACGCTTTCACTAAAATTTTGAGTTTTATCAAACAAGCATCTAGATAAAAGTGCAAGACTAGAGACCTCTAAATACTTTTTTTATGCAATTCCTAATTGCAATAGGTAAGTTGTGTTCATGCTTATATGTGTAACCACATATAAGCATAAACACATGCATATGCTTATATGTGTGTTTATGCTTATATGTGTTATATCTACACCACAAGTCACCTCCCATGGGGCATAAACCATGTCATAGATTCAAATCTGGGGAGATTTTATCAAAAATATAGCCTTAATAGCTTGCCTTATGGCTGACAAGTTTACTGAGTTGTTTTGAATAGCGAAAACATAGTATCTTTGCAATTTATCTATATCTGCATCTGTCAATCTATTACGCCATCCTAGAAATTTTTTGTGCTCGAGCTCTTTGCCTTTTAATTTTAATACCCTGAGTTGTGTCCCCAACCTTTTATCAACATGACCAACACATTCTAATTTTTTAATGTTGACATCTCTGTAAAGTTTAGATTCTAAAACTGCTTTGCATGTTTTAGAGTTCCCATATAGTTCATGTATTGTGTATATCATAAATTGTGCAATGCCTTTGAGCGATGGAAAATACAAAGTGCACCTTCAACTTCCATTCCCGTATTATTTCCAACGTCATTTTCAGAACACTCATTGCAATGTACATTGTCGTTAAAATTACATGAGCATTTCCTCGATAATATTTTAGCATCAACAATTTTCCCAGTGTCCCCACTAACTGCCATAACAATACCATTTACAGAAGTATGGCCCCTTTTTTTTGACAGGTACCATCGATAGCCACCAGTACATTTGGACCTCCATTATTATTTATTACTGCATTATTGTTTCGGCAGCAGCTAACGTCATAGACGCTTTGGCTACTTTCTATGTTGCGTTACTTAATTTATGCATGGACTCGCAAAACCACTTTGGTGGAGGTGACAAATTCATAACTCCACAAAATATTTTCGCAACTGCTTCTTTTTTAATATACCTCATAACATATAAAAGCCTAGTGTTCACTTCATGTAATTGTGTATCTTTTTTGATTAACTACTGCTTTAGTAAACTTGATATTAAGAAATGTTTTAATAACACCACAAATATCACAACATATTAACAATTTTGTAGCCAAACCCTGGATTTGGCAACCAAAATTTATGTGAATACCTTGTTTTTTACATTTTATTTATGTAATTAATGTTGTTTGAAAGCACAAGAAAACAGTACAATGTCAGTCATTCCACAAAAACATTCAAATGAATTTAAAAAAGAAACATACTCTTTATTAAACTTACCTAACTTTACTTGCAACATAAATAATTCAATTTTGAAATTGTCTGACTGTTATGCAACATTTAATTCCTCGAAAGTTTCGGTTTTCATACCTACTTTTCCAAACTTTCGTTTTTTAAGTGTTTTATTATTAAACTGAGGCATATTTATAAAATCATTTTGATAAAAAAACCGATTCTGCACAATAGCAAAAATTCGTTATATTTAACCGCCTAAAAAACAGCATGCACGCTACCACAAAGTAAACAGCTACAACTATTCACTTCACTTCTTTCCTGTATAAGCTGCTGATCAAAATGAATTCTTTTCATCAATTTAAACTATTTGATAAGGCTGAAAAGTAGCATGTGTCTTTTGTTTTGATTTGAAAGGGGCGTGGCAGTCAGCTGTTTGAGGGTTTGACAAATGTAAACAACTTTTTAAAAAAATATTAAAAATACTTCTAATTCAGCTAGAGCAAAAATTTAAATTGCATTAGGAAGAAAAAGAGTGGTATTTTATTTTTCAATCAAAATTGAAAAATCGATTTTTAATTCGATTTTCGTGAAGTGACCCCCTTAAACGTTCTTTAGCAAATTAAATAACACACTTTGCAATTTATACCCAATTTAATCTGAGTAAAAGTATTAAAGTTTTCTTTCCACAGCTCAATATATATTTTACTACTAATAATCTGCATATAAAAATACTTAATGTTTTGTGAGACTTTCTATTTACTTCATATTTGATCTTCGAGTAAACATTACCTCATTAGTTTCATTTTTCATCGAAAAGTGAAATCATGAAAGCATAAGTAAAACTACTTTCAGTTTACATCTTCTATAAATTTGTTTATTCGACGCTTTTGTACTAAGATAATTTATCTAACAGTGAATGATTCATTTTTAACTGCTCTTTCGAATTGTTTTCCATTTGTTAGTTATTTGAACACGTGATTTCACGAAATTAAAAATATACCCGAATGCATTTAAAACCTTTTATTTTAATTTATCTTTAATGTTTCGTCTTTTTGAAGGGCAACGAAATAAACTTTAAAAGGAGTCGAACAGCTGAAAATGAGTGATAGAACTGAATTTATACTTACATACATTATGAGGATTAATTTGGTTTGATTTTCAAACATGAATGCATAATTTTAATTAAGAATTTCGCCCAATTACCGAACTTCTTCGAAATGCTTTCAAAACAATCAATATTGTGATTATTCTAGAAATTTCCGTTTCGTTTCCTAATAACAGCCATCGGAAGAATTCTACGAACGATTTGTGTTCAGTGTTTAAAAATGGAATACCTTTGCTTCGTTTCCCTACTGAACGAGTAGTGAATGAAAGGAACCGAACGAGAAAATCCAGAACGTGGTGCTTAGAACTGTTTTATTGATTCATTACACGTGTTTAATGATAGTCAAAGCTATTAAAATTTCTCCACTTGGAAATTCTATACGATATTGATCTTATACGATGATCCTACTTCTGATATTGATTTTCTCTTTTTTAATATAACTTTTTTTTTCAATTTGGCTAAAAGTAAACTTTAATAAATTTTGAAAAAAAAAATTAAAATAAAAATAGAAACTGCAAATTAATTGTTATTTCAGAATAGAACAAAGATTTATGTGATGTTCATACACTTGATGCGTAATACAATATGAAACTTATTTCCATTCTAATTTATCCCCTTATTTTTTCCTAATTTGTATATGCATGTTATGTTGTGTGGTAGGTTAAAGATCTAAGCAAATTACAGCCTTGATTTCGTTATATTTTTAAATATCTATTTTGTTTTAATATTTTATATCGTCGGCCTAATTATCAGATTGCATAACTCCACCGGTGTTACTGATTTGATAGAGGAGTGCCACGCGCCAAGCGCTTTTTGGCGCGATTCCTTAATCATTTTGTTTTGTCTAAGCCATGCCTCAGTGCGCGCTCCGCTTTTAATTTATTCCTCGATCAGTGTAATTTTTTATTTCATAATAAAACCAGATTTCGAAGGGAGAGGTGGTGGCAAAATTTTAACATAAAATAAATACAACAGAAAGTAATATTAATGTATTACACTTCCAGATATAAATTATTTACACTATTTTAAGCGTTTATTACACAAAATTTGTAGCGATGTGTTACTTTTACTGAGCAGAGATTCGGTGAAAAAAAAAACAAAAACAAAAAACTAACACTAATATACGTTATCGCCATGGCAACCACATTATCGCGTGATAAAAATATCAAAGTAAACCATATTGTAATATTATCGCCTATCTTGGCGAACATAAACAACAACTTGGCGCCTAGCCCTACTATATCAAATTAGCATCCCAGATGGAGTTACACAGTCTGATAATTAGACCGACGATATGTATTATTGTTTTCATTTATCTTTTTATGTAATTCGTCTTCGTATAGACTTTTCACACTGTACATTTTTTATTGTGTTCTTTATAAAGGGTGTCTCCGAATTCCGTTTACAATTTTGGAGGGGAAGTAGAGAACATCTTGAGGAGCCATAATTACATAGGAAAGAATGGGCAGAAACGTAACCCCAACGAGATAAGAAGACACAAAGACAGTAAGGACACAACACAAAATGTAGTGTAAAACGCTTTATTACACAAAAAATAATAATAAATAAAACAAAAAGCATCGCAAAAGGTGTTAGAAATTGCGGCCATTGGCATGTATGCACGCACGACACCAGCGCAACGTGGATTGCCGAATTTGTTCGAAAGTAGCGGGCGTTTCACGGATCTCAACAGCAGCGATGGATATTCGCGTCCCGAGGACCATTTCAGAATTGACGGGTGTGTCTTACACAAGGCCTTTAATGGCACCCAGAGAGAAAAAAATCCAGAAGAGATAAATCAGAGGATCTAGGAGGTCAAGCGACGGGACTACCACGCCGAATCTACCTGTTTGGAAATGATCGGTCCAAATGGTTACGTGCACACCTTCCATAATCAGATGGTTCTCCGTCCTGTAGAAACCACATGCGGTGCCAAACAGGTGCGGGGACATCAGTAAGTTCCGGAAGTACCTCCTGCAGAAAGACGAGATACTTGTCAGAGTCCAGTTGTGGTGGTAAGATGTATGGGTCAAGTAAACTGTACCCCACGATACTTGCTCCCACATTAACAGTGAAGCGTTGCTGTGTGGCACTTGGTAGGGTGCTGTTTGGATTGTTTAAGGCCCACTTGTGCGCATTGTGCATATTAAACACACCCCTTCACATGAAAAGGTTGCTTCATCACGACACTGAACTGGCAAAGTGCATGTCTGCCGCACTTTGGTGAACAAACCACTTTGCCAATGCGATATGGCGTGGATGATCATCTGGCTGTAATAACTGCACTCTGTACGTGAAACAGATGAAAGACTTAGCCCTTAAGTACACGATGCACAGTTGTTCAAGATCTTCCGGTTCCAATAGCAAGCGCTCATACACTGGTACCAGGATTTTGTTCACAGCATGCAACACACCCTCTTCAAATATTCGTAAGTTTCGGAACACACCTTTGTGATGCTTCAAATATGTTCGTGCTATTCGCCGCCACCCAGGACTTTCAATCGTGACTTTGAAAGATGCATGTTCCGCCAGTTTCTGATGCACCTGTGTGAACATTTGACGATTCGGTTGCCACCTCATTGGATGTCTTTCCCCATGCAACCGCCAAGTACCACTAAAGACCCCCGTGTAGGGTAGCGATGCACGTTAAATCTGTCAGGAACTCAAACGTCCTCCCGTTGGTGAGGTGTGGTAGCTAGGAGAGGGGGTCCTAGCTCAGGTGTCGTCCTCATCACTTGACCGTGGTCCAAAATTACGAGGTCCGTCACCAAATACACTCGTGTAGCTGAACAGTGCGACGTTAATATTCACTCACTCATTCACTCTCCATACAACCAAGCAGCAGCATGTCCACTTCTGTTGGCTAGGCCATAGATGAAGTGGATATCCACTAACTTGGTTTTCGTATAACCATTCATGTTTATCGCACGCTTGTTGTGTCTGAAATCAGGAAACTATATGTGCCAACCTTGAGAGCTTGTGTACAGTGCTACCTATCACTTTCCACCCATTCTTTCCTTGTAATAATGGTTCTCCAGGATGTTTTTTACCTCCCCGCCAAGTTTGTACACGGCATTTGGGGACACCCTTAATTGTATTATTACTGTATTTTAGTTTTGGACCTCTGTATGGTCTGAGGATACTTGTCTCTGTTTTGCCAGCTGTAATAGAAGCAAATAAATAAATAATAATATGTTCAAAATCATCTTACAGAAAATGAATGAAATAACATTCTAGACTTTAGCTTAATGTTGAAGCATATAAAAAGCCAAAATTTATTGGAAATATTGCAGTTAGAGTCACAGAATTTAACTAATCAACATGAAGGAAATGAGGTAATACTTGGACATCTTTGATTGAACTGAAAAGATTGTCATAAAAAATAGATGTGTATAGAAATAACTAAACTAAAAGTATAATTTATTATAATTGCGTACGTCACATTTATTTCATCTAGTAATTATTTTGGTGAAAAATATTAAATTTTGAGTAAAAAAAATAATTGTCATTTTTCTAAGAGGTTTAAGGTATCCGACTACGTTCGGAACAGTGATTTTGCAAAAGCGCATAAATGGATAATTTTCATGATATTTAGTGTCACTTAGATTGGAATACATGTATAAAATTGTTTTAAGGACATTTTGACAAAAAAATTATTTAAATACAATATTTGGACAAAATATTAACTCAGAATAACCTTTTTCAAAATGTTCTTCTTTTGTGAAAAATGCTTCTATTATAATAATATTTTGCCTGTATATAGCTCAGACCTCTCTACAGAAGCTCATTTAGAATTTTTGAAATATATAACTTAGAAGTGGGTTTATTCGTGTTTTGCGGCAACTGAGGGGATAATTTTTTTAAAAAAATCGCAGATAACTATTTCAATTGGTTGTAACTCTGAAAATAATGTGAATTTTTCAAAACTCATAGTTGAGCCCCTGTACAGAGGTCTGAGCTATATACAGGCAAAATATTATTATAATAGAAGCATTTTTCACAAAAGGAGAACATTTTGAAAAAGGTTATTCTAAGTTAATGTTTTGCCAAAATATTGCATTTAAATCATTTTTTTTTTTGTCAAAATGTTCTTAAAACAATTTTATGCATGTATTCTAATTTGAGTGACACTAAATATCATGAAAATTATCCATTTAGGTGCTTTTTTAAAATCACGGTTCCTAACGTAGTCGGATACCTTAATAAAAGATTTAAATTCTGAGTAACATTTTCTACAGCAAGGATCAAGTATCCCAGGTATACAAAAAATGCGACAAAAACAACTTCAAAAGAGAATACGACGAAAGGTTTTGCTGTTAATTACTCGAGTAGGAAACATGTGTTTGGATGTAATTGCAATTTGTTATGTCCATTTGGAAAGGCTGATAGCTGATGATTTCTAATTGATTTGTAATTGAAACCAATCTTACATTTTTTCTCATACAAACAAGCACTTTCATGTTTCATTATGATCTTTCGGGTCTTAGAATGATGTTACTCGGTCTTCGTTCTTATCACATTTTTGTTATTCTTTACAAAGCATTGGTAATATTAAATTACAAAACAATTGCTTTCTGTTGGATTTTTTTTCTTTCATATACATTTCGGATTATTTAAAATAGATTTAAAAGGTTTTCTCTCCTTTTGCGAAACATTTGGTATTTATCTAGTTGAGCAAGTGAAGTTTTTAAGATTCGTTTTTGTGCTACCATTTTTAAATTATATTTTAGATAATTCTATCGTTAAGTCTCTATTATCGACTTAAAAGAACACATGCATTCATCTCTGTACATTTTGAGAAAAATTAATTTTGAATCATTTCTTAAGCTACTTTTAAACCTACGCCACTTATTTAGTCATAAATTGCACGTCACATTTGTTCCTTGATAAATTTATACTTCAATGCTTTATCATTTTTGCATTTCAAATAATAATTCAAATTCTTCGAGCTTTGAAATACAGCTTAGTTTCTGAAAGTTTAAAAAATTTTTGAGAATTATGAAAGAACCTAAAGGATATTAGGATATATCTTGAATATGAATGCCAAGTTTTCTCATGAAATTATTACTATTATTACAAGATTTTTACTATTTTTATTGTGAAAATTTTATAAAAGAAACAGAATTATAGTTCTGCGATTTTTAAATGATTTAAATCTATTTTTAATTTTTGGCTATGTTTTTAGTGTTTCATACTAATGTTTTCAACTCTAAATTGAGTGATTTTGAAAGAAGCTGTGATCAAGTGTTGCTCTATATATATTTCTAAGATCTCTGTAGCTTATTTTTCGATACATTAAATTAATAAGTAAAAAGACTAGAAATAACTCTTATAAGCTATCTATAAAAATATTTTATTGGTGATTATTTTTGTCAAGGAATGTGTTTTTGAATATTTTGGAAACGATAAACTAATTTTAAACGACGCACATACATTAAATTTGGTATCGTAGAATGGAAGTAACATATAAATTTTGCAAAGATGGACTCTAATAACGAGAACCTTATGATAAACTGATTTAATAACTTTTATTGCAAACTGCCAAAAATTTAGGTTTTGCATTTAGAATCAAAATAATTACTTTTAATAAATTAAATATCTCAAAAGGTAAACATTCTGTCATTGCGAACGGAAATAATTTTTCCTTAAATTGTTATTTATCTTTACGGTTCATTACAGTAAAATATTGATTAATTCGTAAAGGCAGTTTTTTAAAACCTTTTGAAGTATCATATTATACATTATAGGCTCACGTGGAAGTGTTTTCAAACGATGCATAATGTAGTTCAAACACTTGAATATTAACAATATTTCCAGCAATTTTGGATATTATTTCTAAAATTGAATGTGCATATGCAAGATTTTTGATGTTAGAAAAAATAATTATCTAAAAAGTTGTTAAATTGTTTGTTTTAAAAATTTGAAACTTCGATAGGATAGAAATCCATAATAATAATTTTACATTCTATGAGCACCTGGAATTCTGAGATAACAGAAAAGAAGAACATTTATTTCATCTGATAGAAGTAAGAAAATGTAGATTTTTTTTTGTTGATAGAATAGTTAAGAAAACAAAAGTCCTGAAAGGATATCGAAACTCATCTACAAATAACGGTATTTATTTAAATATAATATAACTTTTAAAGAGAATATCTCAGTTGAATTAAAATGAACATGATTGGTGGAGCTAAATTATTTAAAAATTCTTAGAACATTAAAATTTTTTGTTAGAAGCCATTTTCAGATAATTACTTAATAGATACTTTTTATTACACTTTAAGGACACACTCTCTAAGATTTTCATTTTTCTATCCATTATACTTATTTACGAAAACAATGACGAAAGAACCTTTAAAATGTTCTTTTACGTTCCACATTCTTTTTTAAAAATAACTAAGCAAGCAAAACAATTTTCTGAGACTTCAAAATGCCAAAAAGTACAGAAATTTTGATTGAATTTTCAACCACTTATAAGAATGATTGCTTGCCTCTCTTGAAAATGGATGCTGACTCTAAAATATGAAGTGACTCTAATATAAACTTATTTTGGTTTGAATAGACATGGTAAATATGTTGTGTGGTTGTAAGGCTAAACCTGTGAAAAGTCAGTTTCTAAGAGAGAAAAAGAACGTTATAAACGAGAGAATTCTGGATTAATAAATGACTGCTCTTTCCAGACTATCTTCAAAAATAGCCAAAAAGAGGAAAGGAAAGACAAAAGTAAGATAAAATACTAACTATATATAAAATGAAAGAAGAAAAATGAAAGCTTGTTCGTGTTTCTTTTTCTGGAGCTACGGACTTAAAATCTTCATAAATATAATTTTAGATTTTCAATATATTTTTTCACTGTTCATTGGCATTGTTAGCCCTTCATTATTTATGCTTTTTTATAAAATGTTCTAAGCTGCATTTCCGTAAAAAAACTTATATACACTGATCAAAAAAATTAGTGAAGCAAGCAAAACAAATTGAAGAAATCTATGCACTATAGGCATGCATGAGCATAAAATGGAGACAACGGGTATAACAAAACGCAATACAAAAAGAAGAAAAAACAAAACAATTATATGGGAAATTAAATTTTTTGGAATGGCATAAAGAGCATGAAATGATGCTTAAGGGCAATAATTTGGTTTCGTGTAAATTACAAAAATACTGATAGTTTGTAAATTATACAGGATGTTTAATACAGTATGTGGTTCCAAAGAACTGCTAAAATTACCACACACCTGCAGAGTAATACTAGCTTTTCAACAGCAATGTATGCATACATAATTGGTTTTAAGTAAAGTTTTATTTTTTCCTTTTTCGATAACAATATACTGGGAAAAATTTTCTTTCATTTAGCTAATTAAAAAAGGTAAAAAAAAATCCATATAAAAATGTATTTTCTTTATTTAAAACAATAGGACACATATAACCTAAATAAATATAAAACAATTGACAAGGAAATATAAATTTATTTATTTTTCAAAACCGTAAAAGATTTACACGAGTGGATGATATATTTTTAATTAAAAATGTTTGAATTTACGAATGGAAATTGAGGAGTCGAATTTAAATTCATAAGAAAATCCTTTCAATTTCTTTTCCAGAGACTATATTGATTGTTACAATTTCGTTTACTACATGCCTTTTTGATAGATAGAGTTTTTGCTTATCTTTAAATTAGATAATAAAGTAAATAAATTTATCTAAGCCTTATTTGATTCTAAAAAAATAAGACTTATACTTGAAAGTCATTTCACAGTAATCCACTGTTAATCTAAGTAAATGAAATTATGTGAATGTACGTTTTTACTACTGAAATATTGTCAAAAGACATTTTTCCATATAACCGATCGAGAAAGATTCAGAAAAAGAAGTATACTTTTCTTTTAGTTCAGAGAGCAGGAAATATTGCAAAAGATGGAAGAAAGACATTTATTAAAAAGTTATCCTAACTTTATTTATGCTTATGATCACATTAATATTTATTATAGATAAAATTTATTTCATGTATAAATTTATAAATATATGTGACAATTCCAAGAAATCCAAATTTAAAATTTTAATCTTTCATTTTGCTTTCACTTCAATTCGATACCCAAGAAGAATTGACTTCCAGATATGAGTTTATATATATGCACGCTCTCTTAGAAACTACTGCTGTATTTCGGTGGGAAAAAAATTCTAAAAAATATTCCATCCAACTCTTTAAAGATTCCATAATGAGAAAAAAGTCTCTTATGTAACGTTCGCAAGCGTTAATAATTGAAATTGTATATGCAAATGGTGAAAAATATTGATATAAGGGGAAGAAACGCTATTTTTATCACAACATTTCTGATATGGAGGGACACAAAATAAATCCATATTTCCTTTATATATTTACTCAACCAAAAAATCTAATAAATTTGGTTACACCTAAGATTGTTATATTCAATTTTAAAATTTCTTTTGGGCAGTACATTTTCTTATATATCCCTACGGGGGGGGGGACGTGAGCATATCAAAAAGTCGAAAATAAAAGGTTTAAAATAATTATTAGTTTAATGAGACAGTATACATTCTGAGATAATAAAAAAAATAAAATACATATTCAGACAGATATGAGATACTTATAAATTCATCAGTACGGT
This sequence comes from Trichonephila inaurata madagascariensis, assembly GCA_019973955.1. Lineage (NCBI taxonomy): Eukaryota > Metazoa > Arthropoda > Arachnida > Araneae > Nephilidae > Trichonephila > Trichonephila inaurata. The sequence goes on from BMAV01019234.1 coordinate 60,679, forward strand.
AAAAAGTATTTAATAGTCAGTTTATCAATACTAAATTAAAAACAAGTTTCGTAATTAATAATGGTATCCATGGGCTTGCCATATACAAAAAATACTTATCTTAATAATTTGCGTAATTTATATTTGAAATCGCTTTGTAAATTTAGCGTCGAAGTACATTATTACTGCATTCAATAAAAGCTATTGTGGCCGCGGCAGCCAAGTGGTATAGGTATCGGATCGTGGCTTGCCTTGTCACGAGTTCGAGCCCAGTACCACTAAAGACCCGCCGTGTAGGGCAGCGATGCACGTTAAATCTGTTGAGAGCTGAAACGTCCTCCCGTTGGTGTGGTGTGGTAGTTAGGAGAGGGGGGTGCCAGCTCAGGTGTCGTCCACGTTACTTGACCATGGTTCAAAATTACGTGGTCCGTCGCCAAAATCCCTCGTGTAGCTGAACAGTGCGACGTTAATATTCAATCAATCAATCAACACAGTTATTGTATAAGGTGGGGGGCATGATGAAAATTATGACTGAAAATTTGGGTGGCAAATATTGTAATTTTGAAATGCACTGCTGTACAGAGAACAACTTAAATTATTATACTATCATTTATGTCTGAGTTGTGTTCTATTTTATTGGTATAAAATACATTTCTCATTTTTTTTTACCGTAACGCTAAATGCGCTATTCCTTTACGCGTTAAAGGGCTCTCAGGTGCATAGAGTGAAGACAGACCCAAAGACATACCATTGTCAATGAATTACTGATTTAAAGTCGTATGAACTCAAACTAAAGATCGAATTGTGATTGATGTTAATATTTGCAGAAAAAATCAAATGAATGATGTATCGTAATGTTAGTTACTCATTCTGCTTATGAAATATAAAAGAAGCTTGTATTTGCAGGGGAAAAAAGTATTCAGATGAACATTTACATAATTTCTTACGAGAAATTGACACTGAAGAGCAGAGGTATCCAAAGTGGTGGTTCGCGAGAAAATTTCGGAGGTTCCCAGAAAAATGTGGAATATACTCATTTATCATGTTAAGTTATGTTTTAAGATGCATTGATTGCGTTCAATTTTTTTTATAAATGTATTTAACATTCACAAAATCCTATTAATGGTCCGTGGGTTTTAAATTATGAATTTACTGGTCCGTGAGGTCAAAAAGTTTGGCAATCGCTGGCGTAGAACCAAAATCGGGTATTCCGTAAGTTATAGAATCTGGCTTGGAAACTACAAACTTTATAGAAATGAATAACTTAAGAACAAATTGTAATTAGGTAACTACAAATAACTTTTCACTTTCCATAAAGATCTGGTTAAATCACCAATAATAATATCGTATACGAATTTTGATGTTGTTAAATTAATCAGAATCAAGAAGTTGAGATTTTAGAATAGACTATGAGAAACTACATGAAACACACAACATACTTTGATTTTTAGATGAATAAATTTTAGTTTATAGTGATGAAAATATCATAAGGCTATAAAGTAAACAAAGAGGAAAAAAAGAAAAAAAAATCAAATATGTATGTGCATATTTAAAAAAAAACTAAATATTAGGATTCAATTGATTTTCTAGATAAAGAAATCGACATATAAAATGTTCCTTGAAAAAAATTAATCATCATTCATAAAAAAAAATTGCATTAATGAATTTAAATAAAATTCTGAAACAATTTGAAAAATGCAAAAAAAGAAAAGATTCAATGCCATCTATTTTCCGAAACGCTTTCATACAAAATGATATTTAAATCATCACTTTAATAAATGGTTTGTATTCCCATTTTTCTGTTAAACAAAACTAGAAAAAGAAAAAGGCTCACGATAGAATATTTAATGCTCACTGTAAGGAAAAAAAATACAAAAATCATTATTGTGAGAGATCGTACTTTTTTGCAATTTCCAAGTTCATTACCTTGCCCCTAAGGATGATAATGCGTTCTTATTTTTCCACTAATCATGCGCAATTCAAAGCACAAACAAAATTTGAAAAACATAACAGAGCATGAAGTTTATACTCTAACCACTGACTTTTGTAACAGAGGTAGTGATGAACAAACGATAAAGTAAAAAAAAAAAGTTTTTGAAAGTCAATTCCTGCTTAGGTCAACAAAGAAAATTTTTATTTTAGTTACTTCTTATCAAATAATTACAATTAATATAAATATGTGTATACGTATGACAGAATCACAATTTTAACTTGTGTTTAATTTTTATTAATTACCATTAAAGTATCGTAATGCCACCAAAACAATCGTGCATCGAAGATTTCAGCTCAAATGGTCATTTCAAAATGTGAGAAAAAAACCTTTTAAAGCTTTAACCCAAGTCGCTAAAAATGAAGCCAACGTGACTCTGTATCTAAAATTCTTTAAATATTTAGTTTCAGTCAATTAATCTCAATTAATTTTAATTAAATTATCGTATTGCCATCTAAAATAATTATGTACTTAAAATTTCAGCTCAATTGAGCACTTTAAAATGTATTATATTAACGATTGAAAATCTGTGAACAAGATATAAATAGGGAGATTGTGAACTCTACTGGTAGGATTTGAAAAAAGGGCAGCCTATTTTGTGTTTAATTTTTCTAACCAAAAACAACTCTTGATAGATAACAATGAAGTAAAAAGAAGAAAGAAGTATAATGTAATGTAAAAGAGATGTAGGCACTATAATGTGCCTCACAGAATTAAATTCGAAGTAGTCATAACAAAGTAGTAGCATAACGAAGTAGACATAATGCACACACATAAATAATTTCAACACATCAAATAATACACTTATTTTTCTGATACGTCATTTATTTGTGATACGAAGATCAATAAAGTCAAAAATCTAACATCAGTATTTTATTTGCTTTTGAGAAAAGAGTTATTTATTGCCTTTTTCTCTATTTTTAGATATTATTTTCTCAGTATTTGATCGTCCTCCTTTACAGCCCATATATACGACAAAGTTTATTCTTTCCCAAAAACAATACGTATGTTATTAAGAAATAATAATTAGGGCAAATGAACATGCATAAGAGAATGCAATATTTGTTATGTGAAAAGCTTGAAGTCCATTTGAAAATTTTGTGTGACTTTAAGATTTTTATTACCAAAACATGATTATTTTTTTTACACCCTTTACTCAATCACAAATTGACTATTCCATATAGTGGTTGGAAGCTTCAATTTGTAATCCTCAAAAATCAGGTTTCGGTAATCTAAAATCAATTTATTTAGGGGGTTTCCTTCTCATTTTTTAAGCTAGCACAAGAGTTATTACTGGTCTGTTTCTATGTACTTTTTATTTTGTAATTGCGTTAATTGATATACATTATTATGGATACTTACGGGGTTAAAACCCTATTATAATGTCGCCTATAGGTTAAGATAAGGTGTAAGCACTCCTAAGAGTTATCGTTGTGAGGTTCTGGTTGACAATGTTATTACTGAGTTGTGAGTTGGAGTTTTGATAAAAAGAAAGACCTATTGTGTACGTAAAATCTGTGATGGCTCAAAACTTAACGTTGGTGTGGTGTGCATGTTCACGTACCAACCTCGTCACCTGACCTTTGCTCAAAGTTAGAAAATCTGTTTCCAATCCTGTTGCTTGTAAATTAACAATTAACCACAGCCGTATCGGGGGCATTTGGTGAACCTCAAAAAATCGTGAAATGTTGAAATAAACAAACCCTTTCCAAAATACCAAGATGAAATCATGAATAAAAAATATTTTTGCTTGATTAATATTTTTTTTATTTGATTTAAAATGGATCTTATTTCAGTAAATCATGCAAGAAATCGCAAAAATGAAGGGATTCAAAACAGTTTTTTTTTTTAAAAAAAACCTTTTTTTGATCCTGTCTTCAAAAGAATTCAGATGAGCACCATTTGAAAGAATGACACCTCTTTGCCTCTTACTTTACCATTTGCATGCTTCAAAGCTATTTCTATGGTATCAAGAACCGTTTCAGGGTCGATGAAATTTACATGAAGGAACCCATTCGTGCTTTCAAATAAATGGAATTCAGTCTTTTCGATTTCATTAGTTTGACAAACTTTCCAACTCTTTCTTGAATGTTTTCAACATTTTCTTGGAGAAGAATTTCGACTATTTTCTATCACAAACACAAGCTGTAAATGTTCCCTAGGTATCCTTAAGAACATCTCTGAAAACTCATTGCTTAAGGGGTGTTGAAAACCTAAAATCTTCTTGTTATGACGATTTTGGGATTTTAACATTTTCAAATTGTATAAATTTTAACCTTTCTAAAAATACCTTACTTTAACCTCTAGAGTAATTAAAAGCCCTTAAAACCTATTTTTAAATAATCATTGAAACTGGGCCATGCTCATTTAAATGGCGAAAAATGTGAACAAAGTACTTCGTTTTTGCTTAAAAGTTGAACGTTTGATATAAGCTAAAACATGTATCTTTTAGTGTAAATTGAGCCTTTTATTTTTTTTATTTCCTAGCTAATTAGAAGTCTCATGGTATACATTAAAATCAATTTATCTCAAAATGTAAATTTTGATGTTCGATGTACCTTTTCTGAGAAACTACCGTTCACAGTTATGTAAAAGTTTCATGATATATTTATAATGATGGCTAATATATACTTAAATGAGCTTTTTGTAAAAACTCGAAAATTTATGTTTTGCAAAATTTTATGTGAAAAATGGGTCAAATTTCTCAATGTTTGATAAAATATTTCATAAATTATGAAAAAACACAAAATAAGCTAAAAGCTCATTTCAGTATAATGAGAAAGGTGTACTTTAACTGTATAAAAGATTTCAAACATGTGCATATAACAGATTTTGAGAAAAGATGCATCGAAAACAGCCAATTTAACATTGTCAGTATAGAGAGAGAGAGTGGTTTCCAACTCCCCTTAAATGTGTTGGATGGAAGCTCGCGGGAGAAGATATCTTTTCAGGGTTGCTTTATTATGATCAGACTCAAGGAGATGGTTCGATGCATTTATCTAAGCAAACTGGAATGGTTGTGATACTCTATACATACCTTTCTGTTATTTCTTTGTTATTCCCCGCCGAAGTAACTGACCAGTTTAGTTATTTTGAGATTTTGACGTCTTTTGAGATTTTTTGATTTTTAAGATAGCTTTGTTCCAAAGACATGCTCCAAAAATCTCCAGATCATTTTGGCTTCAAAACTCTTTACCAAAATAAATAAATAATAATAATAATAATTACAAACGCAATAAATTTCAAGTTGTCACGAAAATAGTAAATTACTTTTCTCCACTTCAGCTGGAGGTAAAGGAAATGGAAGGGGGGGGGGGAGAATTCCCCTTTTTTTTCGAATTAAAATTAGAGCTAAAGTTTTACAAAAGCAATGGAAACTGTCTGTTTTATAATAAAAAATTTGAATATAAAAACAATTCAGACACATATTAGGCAGAGATAAATATTCATATAATTAAAAGAAAAAAAAATTAAAGATTGATGAAGCATGTAAATATCCAAAGAAATAGATGTTAATTGAAAATAGAATTTAGTAAAAAACACAGTAAATATTTGAAATTTTAAGATAATCTGGTAAAGTAGAGGCTGTGAAATCTAATTTCAAAACCAGATTTGAATCATTTGCCAGAAAGTTCATCGCATGAAATTTTACCAGAATATTGCCTTTATGAGACAAAATTTCCTATTTGGCTGAAGCAATTTTATTAAATAAATTTTTAAAAAGTATTTCTTATGATATAAATTTGATAAAAAAAGTCTGATTAATAACCCAATTTCCCTCGAGTGTTTTCAGTTAATTTGAGAAAAAAACCCCTCTTTTAATTCAGAATGTCGAAGATGAGGAACAGTACTTAAAATAAAAAAATAATAATAATAAAAAGGAACGTTCCAGAATTTTCTTGGAATGGATTCGAAATTGAGTCAGCACTTTCCTTAACAGTAATTCGATTGGAAGGATCATTATTCCTAGTTGTAATGAACAGTTGGGAAAATTTGGCATCAGTCGCCAGAAATTACCGAAGTCAGAAAATTTTTTTATACTGAAGGCTTACACAGGAATAAAGTCTAAATTACTGAGAAAATATTGCAAACTACTGTTTTCATAGTTATTGATTCTTGGTTCATTGATCATTCATTACCAGGAGATAAAATAAATGACCGATTAATGTTCGAAATTCTTAAAAATTCTCACTAAAGGATCATTATATATTCTATTTTATTATGCTTATAAATGTTAAAAATTAAGGTCATATTATAAATAGTAGTAAGATGTTAAAAGCAAAACAGCAAATATTATAAGTAAAATAGCAAACACTACAAGCAAAATTAGTTCAAATCATTGTTTTACTTTCTGTTATTGTAAGAAAAAGGTTTTGTGATAAGAAAAAGGTTTTGTGATAAAAAAAAATAATAATAGGTTCACTTAATGTGGAACTATAATTTAATTAGTCAATAAAAGTAATTATTTGCACGAATTATTTGCTTAAAAATTCTAAATATTTGTTGAAAAAGCTTTTTTTAGCGGTTTTCAAGCACATTATTGCACAGATAATTAGTAAATATACGTTAATAAGTATACGAGTATAAAAAAAAATCCCTATGATTTTGAAATGAACAAAGCTTTATTTAAAAGAAAATAGACTGACATTCTCAGAAGTGAATGAGTTCAGCTTATTGATGTAGTAGCATATAAAAGTCCTATAGAGAGTTGAGTTTGCGAAATACTAAATTATTTTTGAGTGCATGATTTCAATTTCATTGATGGCCGCGGTAACCTTGTGGTCAAAGTCATGGACTAGTACCGCTGAAAACTAGTCGTGCAGAGGGGTCCAATGCACGTTAAATCTGTCGAGGCTTAAAGTCCTCCCGTTGGTTTAGTGTGATATTTCAGAGATCGGGGGTGCCAACTCATGTGTCGTCCGCGTCACTTGACCATGATTCAAAACTATGAGCCCGTTGCCAATAGCCCTCGTGTAACTTAATAGGGCGACGTTAATATAATTCTCTCTCACTCCTTCAATTGTCATTAGGATAATGTCAATCAAATTTTTTTTTTATTTATTGAGTTCGTTTTATGTTTTTGGAAATAAAGTGTGGGTTGGGAAAGAATTGATCGCTAGAATTTTGTAGGACACTAAAACACAAACTTCAAAAGAGACTTGAAAGAAAAACAAAAGAAACGGACCTGGTCGAACAAAATATTCCGAGTGAAACTCTAGAGCTATACTAACAGGGACATGCTGACCGAAACCACTAAAAGGTAGTATCTAGTACCGCAGATAATGGCAATAATAATGATCAATTCAAGCCTCCACTATAATAACCAATAAAATGAACCTTGGGAAATAAGACTTATCCTAAAAAATTATTGACCAGTGATCATTATGGAATATCGGATCGACATTTTTTTGTTAACTGGCCTTCAAAGTTATGGATTAATAAATGATACTGACACAGATTTTTTTCCAAAGCTTTCCCATCACATCCAAGTGGTAGAAAGCTGCGTTAAACTATGACAAAAGTGCATATGTTTATAAAGCAAGAGACGGCATCACATTTGGTAGAGTCGTCCTGGTGATCCTGCGTTGGTTCAAGATCAATATCCTCTAATTTTCTCAAAAATCTTACTAGAAAATATATTATTTGAATAAAAATATTGGATTATTTCATGAACTACACATACTTAATAACAGTTCCATGTATATATAAGAAATATTTCGAAGAAGTTTTGCATTTTGTTAAGTTAGATGTTTTTATTGTGCTTGTGCCAAAGTGGATGAGAAAGTTTTATGGTTGATGCATTTTCCTTTAATATTTTATATGGGACATATTAATAAACACAGAGCATTTAAACACACATAAAAATACTATATATATATGAAAAAACACAAATAGTTTCCATGGCGATTTAAAAAAATCCTAAATCTTCTAGAAGATTCTAGTGTTTTTACAAGATGATGACAACCGGAAGTATATAAAACCCAGTTTAATTATTACACGAAATTAGAAGAAGATTAGATATATATAATGTTAAAATATTCGAAATGTAAAATAAGTTTAACATTTATTAAAGTTTGTTTATTATAGGTGAAAAAGTAAAGTCGGATAAAAGTACAAAATATTGTTAATTTTTTTAAGAAAATGCATTTTTAACTTTTTGCATGAACGCGAGCTATATTTTAAATTTACAAATATCAATTGTTAATATTAAGTGAAATAAATTAAATTTTACAATTTTATTTATTTAAACATTTAAGAGAAAAAGAATAACACTTGCCTGGATGATTTTAAAATTCTAACTTATTTTAATCTAAAAAAAAATTATATATATAGCGGCAAATTTAACTAATAAAGGGGCAATTTAAAAACCGTTTCTTTTTTACAGAGGATCTTTCTTTGAAAACTTTAGTGTAACATTTTTCTTCGTAAATTTACTTAATCAACTTTTCAAAAACGATCTCAAATTGTAAAGAAGGAAATGATGTTAGAAAAGTTTAAGTTAGTTTTAAGATATGAAATTGAATTTTTTGATCATTGTTCTAAATGTAATTAAATTTTTGTAAGTATTTGAAATAATGCTATAAATTACAACTAATTTTTACAGTTTTTTCTCAGTACGTTGAAAAGTAGACAGAATTTAAATTTATGAATGGTATTCTGTAAAAAGAAATCCGTCCCGATAGTGGAAAATGTTTTCTGCTTTGCTTTGCTTGGAAGTTTTGAAGCTGATTAAATAATTAAAACACTGAATTCGCTAGATTACTGTGATTTTCAACTGTTAAAAATAATGGATTAGGCAATATCTGTATTGATGTTATAAGAAAACTTTGATTTTATTCAACAAAAAACTAAACTATACAAAGATAAATAATTTCAGCAGCTAGTTATACATAAATTTTAAAAAAGATATACAAGAGAATAATAAACGTTTAATATAAACAAATCCTTATTTTTATATTCAGATTCAAGATATGATGTAATATAATTATAGCTGATTTAAGCTTTACAATAACAATAACTAAAAACTATTCAAAAGGATTTCGTAGAGTTTTTTCAAGTCAAAGTAATTGTATTCAATATCGTTTTTAAAATTATTCTTTTGTTCCATGATTCCTTTCCGTTATATTTCTTTTTACTTTTTTTCCCTCATGGTGTTCCTTTTGAAAGTTCTTTTTTATCTTCTTTTAACAGAAATACCCAATCCTTAATAGTTCGGATCACAAAATTTGTGTGAAGATAGTATAAATGTGAACAGAATTAAAGGGAATTTGAAAGATAGAGAAAAAGGTCCTCTGAAGTGATTAAAAAACGAACAAGATTCCTTCCTTCTAAATGTTAAAGTGGAGTTAAAGGAATGGGTTGCATATCTACAAGCTTTGTACCCACTGATAATTATTGCATAAAATTATAAAGTTGTTTCCTATTGATAAACTGGGGCACTGAAACTCTTAATACGAGTGCGATGACATTTTTAAATGAGGTATCAAGTTGAATTTCGTTTTTGTTACATCAACTCTGTGTGTGTATGTTTGAAATTTCAAAATCCTCTACAAAAGAGTCAATACATCCCCAGTTTTATAAAGGTGTCAATTTTAAACTAACAAAATCTAATGCAGAATGTTAAAATTGCTTTGCAGCTTGTATTGGCATAGAAATCTTTTCCGAGCAAATAATAATTAACTGAAAAAAGTTTTTAAAATATTATACCTGATCGCATATATTTTCAATCCTAAAATAACTTAGTCAGGAATTATATTTAACATATAAGCAAAGTTTCTTCAATTAAGGTTCTCAGTCCATTCATGATAGATATTTCTGTCAGAAGAATTTCGTTAAGCACTAGAGAATGGAAGTTCACAATACAATTAGTTCTACGAATATTGAATATTTTTACCCCAAGCCTTTCATTATGCTGACCATTCATTAACATGTCCACCGAAATTAATTATCTTCATCAATAACACAGAAAGGACGTCCCCTGCGCTTGATCACAGTTTCAGATTGAATCCTTTCGCATATTAATTTCTAGCTCTATCCTCCATCCCTAATTCTGACGCATTTATTATTTAAGCTGTGGAGAGTGTGGGACAGCTCGTCCATAACTACGAAAGGGAGATTCACAATGGATAACATTTGTGTAAACTACTCATTCGAGAGGTAAGGGCCTTTTCGAACGAAAGGGCGTGCTGGAGAGGCGAGATGGAATTCTGGTAATAAATGGTTCTGGAATTATTTTAATCTCTTTCTCTCTATTTAAATATTTTTGAGCTCAAAGAGGATTTTTGAAGATTTAGGACCGGCATTATATTCAGAAATATATTGCTAAAAGAGTGAGCATGGATAAAGAGACTAGGTTATAAATTTAATAGTCGTACTTGTAACTTTAAAGACATTTAGAAAGCTTTTTTTCAATTCCTACTATTAGCTCACAATCTCTATATATTTATTTTTTTATCTTTGTGGAATTTTCAATCGTTAATAAAATACATTTTAAAGCGCTCAATTGAGCTGAAATTTTATATACATGATTATTTTGGATGACAATACGGTAATTTAATTATAATTAATGAAAATTAATAGATTAAAACTAATTATTTAAAGAATTGCAAATACAGCTACGTTGGCATCATTTTTGGCGAATTGTGTCAAAACATGAAGAGGTTTTTTTCTCATATTTTAAAGAGATCGTTTAAGCTGCAATTTTATATAAACAAGTGTTTTCGATAAAAATACGTAATTTAATTATAATTATTTAAAATTAATGGTCTGAAACTAATTACTTAAAGAATTACAGATACAGTCACGTTGGTTTCATTTTTAGCTACTTGGGTCAAAACTTTATAAAAGATTTTTTCTCTCACGTTTTAAAGCATTCAGTTGAACTGAAGTTTTATACACACGATTGTTTTGGATGACAATACGATACTTTCATAATAATGAATAAAAATTAATTACCATTTAATGTTGTGATTCTGTCCTATGTATATACATATTTATATTAATTGTAACTATTTAATAAAAAGTAGCTAATATAAAATTTTTCTTTGTTGATCTAAGTAGGAATTGACTTAATTTTTTTTTATATTACTTGTTTAAATTAATATTGCAAATTATTAGAACAATTAAAGTATTTGTTAAACAGACACTTGTTGATAAAGTAGGTAAAAAAAAAGTGCGAACCAGCGAGTGTGTTTTAGATTTTCTTGCACAAAATTGATCATGGATATTATAATAAAAGTGAATGTTTGTAAAGTAATTATCTCAGGGATGTATAATAAACCCATACAGTATTTTTGCTTACCTAAATGAATTTTGAGATCAAAATTACAAACAGAACCGATAAGAAATGAGATTTTTAAACACATTGTTTTTCCCCCAAACTTCATATTTTGTGTTTTATAATTTTTTAGCCTTAAATTTTAACAGAGAAAGGGAATATTGAGTCAAATTAAATATTTATTCATTTTATTTATTTATTTTATTTATTAATTTTTTAAATAAAATTCAACTTAACAATTTTTACTACCTTTTTTTTCTATTTAATATTTATTTTTACTAAAAATTAGCCCAAAGTAGCTGAATTTTTCGAACCCGCGACGCTCGGGTTTGTATCCGAGTAACATGACCACTAGACAAAACTGATCACCCTTGTCCGGAGGCGGATCACTTTTGTTTAGTGGTTTTATTATTCGCCTACGAACCCGAGCGTCGCGCGTTCTATCTTCCGCATTCCATCTTAGTGCGTTGGGTAGCAAAGTAATGAAGCATGATTATCAAAAATAAACTTCATTTCAGCAACACAACCAATAACTAATACTCAGTTGTAATATATTCCCTTCGTCAAAGAAGAATTCTGGGAAGATAGAAGAAATGCCAGAAGACATTTCTACCGAACAATGAAATGTGTAGTAGGATGTTCTAGCAGAAAATAATTCTAAATGTTCAAGAATCCGATATTATGAACCTACACCAGTGCTTCTCAAACTTTCCATATTTGCGTCCCAATACACAATCATAATTTTCCTCGCGCCTCCCCCCCTCTATACAAAAACAATGTATTGAATTCAATTATACTATACTTTGATTCTAAAACTAGAATACGATTTAAACCTCTTCAGTGCCCCCGGCGTACATAAACGTCTCACTCAGCCAAAGCGTTATTTTTCCCGGACGTATATATACATTTTTCTGGAGTACGATCTTTTCTGTACACTACTGTCCATAAAATTATTTCGAAGGCTATGGAATGCAATAAAAGGACCTTGACAGTGTGTCTGGTGTCATTGGGAGCGAATTGCTTAACTTTTAACCGGCAGTTAAGTTTAATTATAAACCGAACAAATTATTAAGATAAGTGTTAATTTTTGTATATAATTTTATATATGACAAGACCATGGGGCGACTGGAAATTATTAAACTTGTTCTTAACTTAGTATTGTTAAATCAATTATCTAATACATTGCATTGATACATTTATAAGTATATTATATCAGTGTAAATGTGTATTTTATTTTGTATTATTTCAGAATGTATTTTGTTTACTTTCACTAAATTAATAATTTTTTTAAATGATATTTGTTTTAGACTTTTCAACATGCTCGCGGAACCCCCTCGTAGAGTTATCACGCCCCCAAAGGCGGCGCGCCCCACAGTTTGAGAAACTTTTGACGTATACTACAAGCTATACCATTAAAAAAAACTAAAATACAGTAATTTTTTTTATATAGATAAATTTAAAAGATTATGAGCTTGTGGCAAATGGAAGAGGCACGTTAAAAATAAATAAATAAATCATGATGCTATGATGTACCCCTATTTAAATGCTGGATTATTTTGAAATAAATTAAAGGTACACAACTTTACGTAGTAATTGGTAATAGTAATCTATTTAAAAGATTATTCTCTTTTTCAATCTTTTTTCAAAAACAGCGTCAAGTGTTCAGATAAAAAATGCAACTCATTTTATTTATTTTCCATTTTATCAACAATTTTTGATAAAATCGTATGCTCCCTGAGAGTACAATAGGTAAAACAGAATTAATTTATTTTTGCGAAATGAAATAACTAAAAATGAAGTTTCTATGAAAGGCTTCAAAATGTATTTCCTTGAAGAAATTTTCCTAATTATTCAGTAGCAAGTTGTGGAAACCTTACGATCGAATAACACATTCAACTGACGTTATATTTCATCACTTGATTGTGTATGCAGTATGTCATTAAAAGTTCTGTTGTATTCATATACGATGAAAATTCAACACAGCTAACTCAATAAGTTAAATAAGCATAACGGTGAGTGAAAAATTGTTCAACCTTTATCAAAATCATAATCAATAATTTTTAATATGTAAAATACTAAATTTCTCTCACAACTCTTGTACACCGCAATATTTGAAAACTTTTAAACATAACGAATTTAATTTCAAAGCTTTAATTAAATGAAGCTTTCTGGGAAGAAGGAACAATGTTTATGTAGATAGAGAAAATTCGATTTTTAACTATATCTGCTTTGAAATTTTGTTAACAACAGCCCTCACTAACTATTACAATCAAAGAAAATATCTTTTAAGCCTTCATTTCGATGTTTGGAATTCGTCTGTGTCAAGATTTCAGGAAAGGATTTAGAATAATTTATCGTTAATAATGTGTGCTTCAGTGTTCGTGATGAGAAAATAAATGTCATTTATTTATATTCAGCTTCTTCCTAGAATTATAATTTGTATTAACTTTTGATTGAGTTATATATGCAGACAAAGTGGGCTTCATTTTCTGTTCATTGCTTAAATAAAGCCTGCTTAAATTTCTAGAAAGGGCTTTTGGGCTTATTTTTAGAACATAGAATGTATAAAAATATGATTTCAGATTGAGAATGGATAAATTATTGATTTGTAATATCCCACTGGACTTAAGTTATTTACTTTCTAAGCAGAAAAATAATATATATGTCGTTTTATGACATATCTATGTAGTGCAATCTAAATACATTGACGAAAAAAAAAATCCCAACACTAAGAAAGAATTATTGTAGAGTAAGAAAATTAAGACAAGGCAATAGACTAGTTAACATGTTTAATTGATTAAATTTTCAAGATCACAGGTTGTTCATTTCAGTTGAAAAAAATGCATTTCAAATTTGAAATGCTGTTACATTAATGGCTGGTGTAACCTCTAGAACTTTGAATGCAAGCTTGCAAGCGTGCTGCAGGGGCCGAATATCCCTTTGTGGTATGGAGTTCCATGCGCGTGGTACTTATTGTATCAAAACTGGGACGTTCAGTGATGGCTAAGGATGATGCTGGGGTTGTTGTCCAAGTATATCCCATATGTTCTCAATTGGAGATACATCTGGTGATCTCGCAAGCCAATGTAACATGTCAACACACTGTAGAGCACGTTGCGTTACAACAGAGGTATGAAGGTGACCGCTATCCTTTTGGAAAACTGCCCCTTGAATGCTGTTCATAAATGGCAGTACTATAGGTTGAATTACCAGACTGACACACAAATTTGCCGTTAGTGTGTTTGGGATAACAACGAAAATGCTCCTGATGTCATAGAAAATTGCTCCCCAGACCATGACTCCAGATGTAGGTCCAGTGCGTCTAGGCGGCAGACAGTTTGGTTGCAGGTGTTCCTCTGGCCTCCATCTGATCAACACACGGCCATCACTGCCACCAAGGCAAAACCTGCTTTCATCAGAAATCACAAGATACCTCCATTCTATCTTCCAATGAGCTCTGGCTTAACTCCACTTTCGTCTCAATCGGCAATGGCTCCACTGGGAGCCTGGTTCGGAGCTGTCCTTGAAGTAATCAATTTCAAACAGTTTGTTGTATCACTGTGGTACCAGTTGTAGCTCAAATTTCTGTAGCAGAAGTAATACGATGATTCTCGGCCGACGCCGAATACGATGGTCTTACCTCTCATTAGTGCCCTGTGGCCGCTCCAAACCCGGTTTTTTTTGATGCAGTACGATCCCTTGACCGTTTCAACCAACAATCATGCACAATGGATACATTCCGGTCAAGTATTTTTGCAATATCATGGAAAGAAAATCCCCCTTCTCGTAGCCTTATTACACGACCTCGTTGAAGCTCGATGAGCTGTTGATAATGGCTTCTAAAGCTAATTAACGACAACTGCACAGCAGCAACGTTTGAGAAAATTTCATGTAGAGTATAACCACCACTGAATCTTATGTAACATTCTACGCATTATGGCTTGCTTTGCACGCCATGAATCTATTTCTCTTTCAGTGCATAGACGAGGATGTCCTCGTTTCTTGGAGGATATTGCTAAGTTACGATCCACTATCCCAGACATTTTCAATAGATGCAAATGTGGAGAATGTTCTTGCTCTACAACCTGTTGAATGTACTCGCTATTTCAATAATCCTCAACAGTGTTTGTTTGGTAAAATAATACATTTCGACCCATAGAAGCTAATTTATCACCGGCAGCTCCACGAAAAATACGAGTATGAGGTAGCCCAACTTCATTAATGTATCAATTACCCATTGTTCCAATTTCAAGCACGTGTAGGGGTGGGTGACTATTAATCATAATGCCTGTCCATGTCATGATATTATATGTAGGAAATCCGACCCATTGCTGGTCGATAAACAGTATTATTCTCTTTCTGGATAAGTTGTTGTCTACAATAGACCTAATAAGGAATAATGAGTTCGCAAATTGTCTTGATCAATTCAATTATGAGGATCATGACACTTTTGAAAACTGGCCCTACTGCTAAATCAGGACATGGTGACACATACAACAGGTCCTGGGACGTAAATTCCTTAATCTCCTAAGCATCTGACAAGCATTTTCTTAAAATTAGCTTGCCTGTTGTAGCACAATAAATTTTGTGTTCACTGGCTGTGATAAGTCGATCTTTTTTGCCGATAAGACAATGTACCTGTCATTAGTAGATGTCATACTTCAAACACGACCTCAACCCATTGTGGTTTACTATACGAGGTGTGCAGAAAAAAAAAGAAAAAAAAAAACGAGACTAGCCCAATAAATAATTGTACGTACAGAATCAGTTTTCCGTGTCATTATCACCTTCAAAGTACTTCCTATCAGCATTCACACACTTCTGCATTCGGTGCTGCCATTGTTGGTAACAGTTCTGGAACGAGGTTTTCGGATTCTTCGTTTTTGACTGAACTTCTTCAACTGAGGTAAAATGGATTCCCTTTAAGAGAGATTTAATTATAGGAAATAAAAGAAGTCGCATGATGTGTGTGTGTGCGAAATCAGGTTAATAAAGGAGGATACCCCATCATAGTAATGTTTTTGCTGCTCAGAAACTGCTTAGGGCCATGTGAGCAGGTGTTTTGACTTGGTGCAACAGTCATTCATCACTCCCCTATTTTGGCCTTTATTTCCTAATTTTTTCACGAAGTCCTTTAAGTACTCCAATGTAGTTGCGTTGATGAACAGTCTAAGATCTGATATGAGTGGTAACCTACTCATATCACGAATTTTGGCAACGTTTTGGTCTGTAATCGCTTACCTTTGCCTTTCAGCACGTTGACCATCTTCCACACTGTCCCTTTCCCCTGAAAACTACTTATGCCACTCAAACACATGTACACGAGACATAGTTTCATCTACATAAGCCTCGGTTAGTATTTAAAATGTTTTTATGGCTGATTTCTTAAGTTTGACAAGAAACTTGATATTTATTCGACATTTTTTAGCTGAATACAGTTTTACGTTTTCACTCAATGACGCAGTACTCCAAACTGGCGTAATCGATTAAGGCAAAACTGGCCATTAAAACAGGAAGTGGGATGACGTCATTAAAAATAGTTATTTCCAACTCCAGTCTTTAAATTTTAGAGTTTTGCAATGTTTTTCAAGGTCTTGAAGCAATGTTGGGGAGTTGGGTTTTTATGCTTGCCTAATGAATTGCTATGTATCACATCCTTTTGATATGAGAATAGAAACTATCGAGATGACATAATTACAATATTTGCTGGGTTGAGTTGAGTTGAATTTGGTGTTTTAATGCGCAAGAGCCAGTTTTGGCTATACTGTGCCAAACATTCATAGGTCTGTGGTCTGGACGGGAAAAGAAAAGAAGAAATTGGATGACAAGATAGAGGGTCGAAAATAGAGAAGAATCACTGGGGTATCCGGGGTCGTGACACTCGTGTTTACCAAAGATAGTAAACCACTTGTGAAAAGGAAAAGATCACTATGGTACCTCGGGATTGTGAAACCCGTACCCACCTAAAGAAGGTGATCCCTCTGAGGGGAACAATATTTGCTGGAAGAAAAAATGTTGAGTTGTATGCCGCCTTAAGGGAAACTGTAACTATAATGTTGCAATTGAATTGTAATTTGATCGATTTCTTGGCACGCGATTATAAAGACTGGATTGCTTTAATTTCTTGCAGGAAAAACGAGGTATGTTGACTTATATATTTTATATATGTATTGTGGCAACTTTAACTTTTTTTTGAAAAATGAAGGAAAATTCCATTACATGACGAGGAATGGATTTTGTTTTATGTCACAACTCGGAATATTTTCTGATTTTTCGAAAATAACATTTTATTTATTTATTTATTTATTTTTGCTTCAAAAAAAGTAAAGTTTATTTTAATAAAAATTAAGTCAATTCCTACTTAGATCAACAAAGAAAATTTTTATTTTAGCCACTTTTTATTAAATAATTATAATTAATATAAATATGTATATACATGGAACAGAATCACAACATTAAGTGGTCATTCATTTCTATTAACTATCATTAAAGTATCGAATTGTCATTCAAAACAATCGTGTGCATAAAATTTCAGATCAACTGAATACTTTAAAACGTGAGAAAAAAAAAACAACCCTTTTTAAATTTTGACACAAGTCGCCAAAAATAATGCCAAACGTGGTTGTATTTGTAATTCTTTAAATAATTTGTTTTAATCCATTAATTTTTATTAATTATAATTAAATTATACTGCATTGTCCTCCAAAATAATCATGTATATAAAATTTCAAGCTCAATTGAGAGCTTTAAAATGCATTTTATTAACGATTGAAAATTCCACCAAGATAAATAAATAAATATATAGAGAGAGATTGTGAGCTAATAGTAGGAAGTGAAAAATAGACTAATTTTTTGTTTGCCTGAGTTTCAGTCTTAAACACGCTCTGCAGCATACATGTGAGGGATACCAAGTTCTCAGCAATGTTTTTTATTTCTTGCCCTTCTTCAGTCTTTCCGAAAATTTGTGAAGTGTCGCTCTAACAGAGTGAGTGTTAGTGATATTAATTAGGCTGCTATTAGAGTGAGATTTGTGAAGTGACTATCAAAGCCCTTTGGGTTCTAGAAAAAAAAAAAGGCTTTATACCAGAATATCCATTTGATCCGGGTGCGACTTGACGAGTGCTGTTACATCGGATCACATTGAATTAACCCTCCAAGCGGTCTGCACGTAAAATTCCGCCATTCCAGAGACGCTTTTTCTGCCTTCAAGCAAAATTCTTAAAAGCGGCTGAGCCGCATTCTTAAAAATACGGCTCAACCACTTTTGAGAACCCCACATGAAAGCAAAAAATATGTGCGGTGCATTTTTGAAGCATCTCCAGAATGGCAAGACTTTAAGTGCAGACCGCTTAGAGAGTCAAGTGCATAATTATTTGCCTGAGGAATTTAGGGTAGCCATTTAATTTGAATGCTCCCTCGGTTTATAGCATTGCTTGATAGTAAATTGTTAGAACCAAATAGAATAATATTTTATAATAATGTCTGTTCATTCGGTGTCCCAGATTTCATCAGCGATCTCAAGGTCACAATAAATTTAGCACCTGGAAACCTTTGAAATGTGTAACAATGGGCTGTCTACGAGGTCGATCCTCTCTAAGACTCAGAGTTTTATGCATCCATCCAAATTAGCACTTTAATCTAGAACAACGTTGTAACACAAATGAACGTCACTACCAAAAAACGTATAAATAGTAAATAAAGTAAGCGATTATAGAAAATAGTATATGTTTACAAATAATGGTAAATGCTTAAGGTATCCGACTACGTTCGGAATCATGATTTTGCAAAAGCGCACGTGTATAAAATAACGTGTATAAAGGAAAGGTGTATAAAATATTTCTAATAATATTATTACAATAAAAATTTATTTAAGTACAATATTTTGACAAAGAATGAATATAGAATGACCCATTTTCAAAACATTCCCTTTTTATAAAAAAAAATGCTTCTATTATAATAATATTTTGCCTGTATATAGCTCATACCTCTGTACAGCGGCTGAACTAGAAGTTTTGAAATATACAACTTAGAAGTGGATTTATCCATATTTTACTACAGCAGAGGGGAGAAATTTTTTTAAAAAAAACCACCGATAATTATTGTACTTGGTTGTAACTCTAAAACAATGCGAATTTTTCAAAAATCCTAGTTCAGACTCTCTGGAGAAGTCTTTACTTTATATAAGCACACACACACACACACACACACACACAAATATTATTGTAATAGAAGCACATATTTAAAAACAGAACGTTTTGAAAAAGAATTATTGTAAGTTAATTTTTTGCAAAATATTGTATTTAAATTATTTCTTTCTGTCATAATGTCCTTAAAACAATTTTATACATGTATTTTAATGTAAGTGATACAAAATATCATGGAAATTATCCATTTATACGCTTTTTTAAAATCACGGTTCCGAAAGTAGTCGGATACCTTAAGGACGATATTGCCACCTTAAACTGAGACGGAATTGTATGGTCTTAAACATTCTTACTTTTCAAGATTAAGGGGGATTGATTTTTTTGTCTAATCCAAGGGGTCGCATCTCATTCAGATAAGTACAAATTGATTCGTACCCCTTAGCTTGTTTTCTCAGCACATTGTATATTCATCTATAGTGTCAAACTTAATAAAAATAAATCTTTCATATTTTTGATTTTCATCATTTACAATTTAATTCAAATGTTTCCCTACACATGCTACTTTCGGAGTCCCCCGGGAACCTCAGTGATCAGCGACATCTCCACCACAACTAACTTGGGAAGGAGTACCCCAGTACAAATACTAATCCTTCCAGTTAATTTAGAGGATGTCGAAGCCTAATAGTCAAAGTCACGGACTCGTGTCTGGCGTGTCATGAGTTCGAGCCCTAGAAACACTGAAAACTCGTCATGAAGGGGGACTGATGCACGTTGAATTTGTGGAGGTTCAAACGTCCTTATGTTGGTGTGGAAATTAGGAAACGGGGGTGCCAGGTCAGGTGTCATCCTCGTCGCTTGACTATGGTTCAAAATTAAGAGGTCCGTCACCAAAAGCCCTCATTTTGCTGAACGTTAGTATTCACTCACTCACTCACTCTTTTCATTTAATTTAACATCTGAAAACTGCACGACTTAAGACATTTAGTTATAGCTACTTTCTATAGCTACGATGTCTGTATATTGATTGTTTTGTAACTTAACTTTAATATCGAAGTTTTGTCCGTATCTCTTGAAATTCTGCTTGATATTACTGTATATACGTCAAAACCACCAACACTACATTTTGCTAAATGACTTTATTAGAGGATTAGCAAAATTGCAATTAAATAGTAACAACTTTATATCGTCGCGTGATTTATTCTCTTTTGTGTCTTGGACATTTCGAAACGTTTATTAATCAGTCGGAGAAGGGAGCTTAAAATGGTTGTTTTGTAATCACAAGAGTTAAAGTACACAATGATTTATATCATCAATGTTTAAAGTGCCCATTCAAAATGTAGGTCATTTCGAGTGCTTGTGTGTGCTTCAGATGTGGGATGAAACTCTTCGTAACTGTAGTTTCCTTTTCTTTTTCTCTTCTAAACTTTATTTGGAACTCAGAACAAAGAAAATAAATACCCTTACTCTTGAGAAGTGAACAATAAATGGATTTGAACACGAAAATGTACTTTTTTCATGCATAAAGCAATGAAATGAAATTAAAAAATATCTATCTTAAATCTATTTAAGGAATAATATGCATCAGTAACAATATCAGAAATAAGTCTAGTGGCAATTTTCTGAAAATTTTCTTTAAATGAATAATTTTGCGTGCATAGATGGTTATTCATAAGACTCCCCATGATTTCGAAACAATAATAATAATAATAAATAAAAAAATTTAAAAAAAAAAAAAAAACTAAGAAGAATACAGCAAAAAATAACATCTATATAAAATAATACAGAAACAATCCAAGTTTTATTTACATATCTTAGTACAGGTGTTCTGTGTGTGAAACCTTAATCACAAGACATATATCACTGCCAGTTCCTGCCAAACTCTATTCAACATGGCAAAATTAACGTTACAGTGTTATCCTTTCATATAGTTTTGTTACATCACATAGCAAAGGGCTTAAGAAAATTTGTTTTTTTTTTATAAGAGACCAAGTTTTGGGATAACAAGGTCTGTCAATAACGTTGATAGTACCATTGTGACGGGTCTTTATCGGTAATTCCACTAATTGTCCTCTTGGGATTTCTTCGGGGCCTGAATGGCAATTCTTTCCAACCAACCCAAGAAGAGAGCGTGTTTATGCAAATTAGGAATCATATATATCGGAAGGTTAGCATTCGCGAGGATCGCTTAGTGGAGCTCTGAGCGCTAAGAGAGCTAAGTGAAGTGAGATAAAGTCTAGAAGAGGAGTCTTAATTCTGAGAGTTGACTTAACAGTGCCGGTGTAGATAAGCCAAAAGTGGGTCCAAGACCAGGGGAGAATTGCCTAAGCCAGAGCCAACCAGATTAAAGGTTGAATTGACGTTTTACGGACCGTAGCTGTTTACCCAGGAAATAGCGGTAAGCGAGTTCATCTTAACTATAAGGATAGTGTGGATACTATTAAATTAGGAATTAATATATCAATATAGATTCAGTTGTTAATTGCGCTAATTATCAGTAATACGTTTAGCGTCTACTCACTCGTGATCAATATTCTCCTTGAATAGTATTGTTGTTGTATTATATATAAATTAAGATCAGAATAAACTGATTTTATTATGGCTGAGTTTAGTGGTGCATCCTTTATTTCCTTAGGTGCAGGTCGCGTGGATAGTGGAGAGAGGGTGTTCTCAACGGAGGGAATACCACACCATATTTTTTTTGAGTAGAGTGTGGTAAGAACTAGACTATCGTACTGATGTAAGCCGTGTATAACTATGGTTTCCAACTTATAGCACCTGTAAAGTATGTAAATGAAACTTGTGAATCGTTTCTATATTCATTCAAATGTTCTATTTTGCTGTATTCGTCTTGTTTTTTTTACTACAGTGTTTTGAAATCATGGAAGGAATTATGAATAACCCTGTTCAATGGCAGATTTGGAATGCAAAATAAATACCAATTTACCAAATCAAATGTTATACGTTTCACATGATAATTGTTCAGGATTATGGGCTACATCTGTGTGAGCTGCAATTTATTAAAGTAATGGGAATGAAAGTTGATAGTTGTTTCCTTAAAGAAAGTTAAATGTCATATTCATTCCTCTGAAGTTATCTCTGAAAAACGAAAATAAATTTGTTATTGAAAAAAGTGACAACTTTACATTTGTCACGGGAAGTATTTAATTTGAAAAAAAAAATTGTTGTACATTTTCATATTTTCCTTAATTTTCACTTCTGAAATATATTACAAACCACCAAAATTACAAAAAAAAAAAAAAAAAAAAA
>BMAV01019234.1:83435-102779 GCA_019973955.1 Trichonephila inaurata madagascariensis
ATATTTAGAAACTATTCAAAATTTTAGATGTAATTCGAAAAACTAATTATATATACATTTTTTTCTTTAATGAATTAAAACTATCTCAGTATATACTCATTACCTCAAAAAGACTTCCCTGCAAGTAGGAGAGTAATTTTTAATGTTTCTGATACATAAATATTTCCATTAAGAATTGCCAGAACACTCAAATTTATTATTTATTTTTTTATTTTTTGCTACCTTTAATTAAGCATTTTAATATAGGAATAATATACCTGAATATCCTCCCCTTAACTAAGACGATAATGAAAATAATGACAATTGAAAAAATAATACTTAACAAAATATTGTTAACTACCATAAATTAAATTGAATAATACACTGGTGTGCAAAACTTAAGCAACAATGTAAAAATTTAGCAGATAGCCATGAAATTGCAGAAAAGGAGGTCTGGAGATCAGTAGAGGGAACACGTAAGTCAGTAGAAACGTCATGCGTATGCAAATATCAGGAACAAAACGTCAGAAGCGATGTGAGCGTACGCAAAACGCGTGATGTCGGCGCGCGCTGCTCAACAGTAGAATGAAATGAAGGACGGAGACGCAATTCACCATATTCTCTGCAAGTGCCAGTGAGTCAGTTCGTGAAATATGGCTAGAAGAAATCATCTGGATGACTTCACACGTGGAAGAATGATCGGAAAGCTGGGGGAGGGGCGTACTGTCACCAGTGTAGCTGCAGAGTTCGGAATCAACAAAAGTGTCGTTTCGCGCGCTTGGAAAGCGTTCCAAACCACAGGTACAGCTGTTAGAAAGGTTGGTGTGGCCGCCCGAGGACGACAACTGCAGGGGATGACCGATATATCATCCTGCAGGCGAAAAGATCGACAGAAATCAGCAGCGCCATTGACTGTTCAGAAACTCTGTACAGCAACTTACGTCGACAAATTGTAGGTTTACTGTTGCCAGACGCCTTCACAAAGGGGCCTGTTCACCCGCCGTCCTGAACGCTTTGCCTCCCGTTGAAAGATGGCCACCGAAGCCACCGTTCACAGTGGGACAGAGAGCACAAAAACTGGACAACTGATCAATGGAGTCGTGTTCTCTTTACGGGTGAGAGTCGGTTCAGTACCAGAAGCGGTCTCAACGCGTTTTGATTTGGAAAGTCGGGACCCGGTTTTATCAGTAACATCAAGAAGGAACATCGTTACGGTGGTCCTGGGTTCTTGTCTGGGTTAATATGCTGAACAGCGGAACTGAGCTTCCCTAATGTACTGACGGTCTTGTAACCGGGATCGCTATTGTGAGTACTTCTTCCCCATCTGCATCTTTTCACGGTGCCATTGGCCCAGACTTCATCTTTATGGATGACAATGCTACCATATCTCTTGCTGTTGAGGAGCTGCTAGAAAGTGAAGGGCTCTCCACTCGAATGAATTATTAGCGATGCTCCCCAGATTTAAATCCCATCGAACATGTGTGGGATGCTTTGGGGAACGTATTGCCACACGCTCACATCATCCGGAGTGATACAACCAACAACTCAAACAGATGTTGATTGAGGAATGGAGCACTCAACCTCAAGAAATGTTGCACCGCTGGTTCTGAGTATGCGGAGGCAGTGCAAAGCAACCATTGTAGTAAGGAGGCATATACCACCATATTAAGGAACATCTGCTTGTTGTTGTTCTTCCTGTTGGATAGACAATCATGAGTCACTATACTATGCGTTCAATAAAGCTTGTTTTGTTTGGTTTTCCATACCGTATGCGTTGTATTTCCTTCTTCAGCGCCGATCGCTTTCGTCATCCTTTACGTACGCAATACTCTACTCATTTCAAAATTTCTATATACTCAGATGATTTTTGGTAAGTTATGGCTTAATAATAAACCCACCTGTTGCTTAAGTTTTGCACACCAGTGTAATAAGTTAAATAATATTCAAGGAGACAAATGAAATGGGACTTTCAAACCGTATTTTCATAAATAAAATTACTAAAATAGTTTAATTTTATAGCTCTTAATACTTAAATAAAACTTAGCCTTTTCTTTTTTATTGTACAGAAAATGTAAACCTATATGAAATAAAATAAATTGCAATAAAATTCTCTTCAAAAGTAAAAAGAATCATTAACTCTACAAAAACTTTCTATAATTATTTTCAGGGAGTAACGTCCTTACTTAGAGAGGAGATTTTTTAAAAAAGGATAATCTAGATGAAAATAAAAGAAAAACAGTATTTAAATTTCTTAAAATAATTAAAGCCACTTACCTGACGTAAGAAGAATTTGTCCGCAAGGCTCTCTATGCAATTATTTTTTAAAAAACTAAATTTCCTGAAATCATTTTTAATGTAAAAATAGCCATTTTTGGAGTTTAAAAAGTTTTTAAGTAAATTATCTGCAAGATGTTTTTGCATAGCCCTTTTCGTTTGCAAGTAGCTTTCTTTTTTTCAGCAATAGCTATCCTTTTGCTCTTTAAAACAGACTTACACAAAAACATTTCTTTTCTGAGTAAGTTAGCTTTTTCCATTTTGTTGTTTTGTTTTTCAAATTAATTTTAAAGATTACTTTCACAAGAAAAGTATATAAAACAAACTTACGTGCTATTTACCACTCTCCTCAACCTTATGTTTTATGTCGATGAAGTACTTTAGAGCTCATTTAATAGTATTACCTTTTCAAACAAAAACTTATTTTCTTCTTTAAGGCCAACTGGATTATTTGAGTAAAAGGCTATATTTAATTTATTTTAGTTATCTTTCTAATATTTTGTTTAAATACCTAAAGTAAATAAATTTTTGAAGGAGAAATCTGAGGGGAATTTAATTTAATTGAAGTCCTTTTTTTTTTAATTCAATGAAATGAACATAATTCTTTATAATTTTATTTACTTTTGGAGTTTTTAAATGAATCAAAATATAAACGAACAAAATTCTTATAAATTACTTTTATTAATCCAAAATTACGCTCTTCTTTAATTCGATTCAAATAAAAATAATGATTTTTGTATTTTTCACAGCTGCAAATTCTTCGTGATATACCGTAAAATTCGGCGTATTAAGCGCACCTACACTTTCAAGCTGCAATTTTCAATTTTCAGACGTATTCGCTGTATAATGCACACCCCCTTTTTTTTACGAAGAAATCTGCTATGTGCGTACGCAATGCTCTTATGTTTTGAAGTCCTTTATTAGAGATATTACCCCCCAAGCTTTAGAAAAAATACTATATTTCTTAAACTACATCCCCTTGAGTTCATATGAGGAATGTCATTTCTTTTTAAATAAATAGTATTTTGATTTATGTCCGAGAATCTTAATTTTTTTTTTTCTATACCATTTTTTTTTTTATTTTAAAGCTTTCTTTTTTTTATACCCGGCGTATAACGATGCACCCGTAAATTTCGATCTTATTTTTTTGTGCTAAAGTGCGCATTATACGCTGGATTTTTACGGTATATAAAATCAATTTTGTACTTCCGTTCAGTTTAAAAGGCCGTGTTAAAAGGAAACGTGTAAAAAATATTTCTAATAATATTATTACAATAAAAATTTATTTAAGTACAATATTTTGAAAAAGAATGAATATAAAGAATTTTTAAAAACTTTCCCCTTTTTAAAAAAAAATGTTTCTATTATAATAATTTTTTTCCTGTATATAGCTCAAAAATCACACGGCTGAACTAGAAGTTTTGAAATTAAAATTTAGAAGTGGCTTTACCCTTTTTTTTAAACACAAAGGGGAAAAATTTTTTTAAAAAACCGCCGAAAATTATTTGGTTGTAACTCTAAAATAATGCAATTTTTTTAAAAACCCTTTTCAATCTCTGGAAATCTTTCTTTTATATAACCCCAAACACACACACACACAAAATTTTTGTAATAAAAAATTTTTAAAAACAGAACTTTTTGAAAAATTTATTTAAGTTAATTTTTTGCAAAATATTGTTTTTAAAACATTTCTTTTGTCATAATATTTTTAAAAAATTTTTTATACTTTATTTTAATCTAAGTGTTTAAAAATATCATAAATACCCATTTTATACGTTTTTTTAAAATCACGGTTCCAAAAGTAGTCGGATACCAAAATATTCCCCCTTTAAACTGAGACGGAATCGTATGGTTAACCATTCTTACTTTTCAAGATTGGGGGGAGTTTTTTTCCAAAACCCCGAGGGGTTGCATCTCATTCAGATAAGTATAAATTTATTCTTACCCCTTAGCTTGTTTTCTCAGCACATTGTATATTCATCTCTAGTGTCAAACTTAATAAAATAAATATTTCATATTTTTGATTTTCATCTTTTACAATTTAATTCAAACATTTCCCCTCCACATGCACTTTTTGAGTCCCCGGGAACCTCAGTGATCAGCGACATCTCCACCACAACTAACTTGGGAAGGGGGTACCCCAGGACAAATACTAATCCTTCGGTTAATTTAGAGGATTTAAAGCCTAATAGTAAATATGGACTCTTTCGTGTATGAGTTCGAGTCCAAACCCCTTGAAAACTCCCCATGATGGACTGATTCACTTTGAATTTGTCAAGGCTAAAACGTCCATATGTTGGGGGGAAGTTAGGAAACGGTGCCAGCTCAGGTGTCGTCCCGTCACTTGACTAGGGCAAAATTAAGGGCCCTCCCCAAAAAAGCCCTCTTTTTTGCTGAATATTTTTATTAACTCACTCACTTTTTTCATTTTTTAACATCTGAAAACGCATGACTTAAGACATTTAGTTATAACTACTTTTTACAGAGCTAATGTCTTTTATATTGATTGTTTTGTAACTTAACTTTAATATCAAATTTTGTGTAAGTATTCTTGAAATTCAGCTTGATATTACTGTATATACCAAAACCACCAACACTACATTTTTCTAAATGAGTTTATTAGAGGATTAGCAAAATTGCAATTAAATAGTAAAACTTTTTTATCGTCCCGGGGGATTTTTCTTTTTTTGTCTTGGAACGAAACGCTTATTAATCAGTGGGAGAAAAGGGACTTTAAAAAGGCTGTTTTGTAAACACAAGAGTTAAAGTAACAAATGATTTATATCATCAATGTTTAAAGTGCCCACAAAATGAAAGGGCATTTCGAGGGGCTTGTGTTCTTCAGATGTGGGATGTAAAGTAAGATTTCTTAAGTATATATAGAAACTATTCAAAATTTTAGATATAATTTGAAAAACTAATTATCTATACATTTTTTTCATTAATGAATTAAAACTATCTCAGTATATACTCATTACCTTAAAAAGACTTCACTGCAAGTAAGAAAGTAATTTTTAATGTTTCTGATGCATAAATATTTCCATTAAGAATTGCCAGAACACTCAAATTTTTTATTAATTTTTTTTTTTTTGCAACCTTTAACTAAGCATTTTAATATAGGAATAATATATCTGAATATCCTCCTCTTAACTAAGACGATAATGAAAATAGTGACAATTGAAAAAATAATACTCAACAGAAATCGTTAATACCATACATTTAATTGAATAATAATAAGCTAAATAATATGCAAGGAGACAAATCAAATGGGACTTTCAAACCGTATTTCAATAAATAAAATAATTAAAATAATTTAATTATAGCTCTTAATACTTTAATAAAAAACTTAGCCTTTTTTAAAATTGTATAGAAAATGTAAACTTATATTAAATAAAATAAATTGGAATAAAATTATCTTCATAAGTAAAGAGAAGAACCAGAATCTTAACTATACAAAAACTTTCTATAATTATTTTCAGGGAGTAACGTCCTTACTTAGAAGAGATTTAAAAAAAAAAAAGGATAATCTAGATGAGAAAATAAATAGAAAAACAGTATTTAAATTTCTTAAAATAATTAAAAAGCCACTTACCTGACGTAAGAAAATTTGTCGCAAGGACTCTCTATGCAATTAATTTTTTAAAAAAACTCTAAAATTTCTCGAAATCATTTTTTTAATGTAAAAAAATAGCCATTTTGGAGTTTAAAATTTTTTTAAGTAAATTATCTGCAAGTTGTTTTTGCATAGCCCTTTTTTTTGTTTGCAAGTAGCTTTCTTTTTTCAGCAATAGCTATCCTTTTGCTCTTTAAAAACAGACTTACACAAAAACATTTCTTTCTGAGTAAGTTAGCTTTTTCCATTTTTTGTTGTTTTGTTTTCAAATTAATTTAAGATTACTTTCTGAAAAGAGTATATAAAGCAAACACGTGCTATTTACCACTCTCCTCAACCTTATGTTTTATGTCGATGAAATTACTTTAGAGCTCATTTAATAGTATTACCTTTTCAAACAAACTTATTTTTTCTTTGAGCCAACTGGATTATTTGATAAGGCTATATTTAATTTATTTTAGTTATCTCTTTCTAATATTTTGTTTAAATACCTAAATGAAATAAATTTTTGAAGGAGAAATCTGAGGGGAATTTAATTTAATTGAAGTCCTTTTTTTAATTCAATATGAAATGAACATAATTCTTTATAATTTTATTTACTTTTGGAGTTCTTAAATGAATCAAAATATAAACGAACAAAATTCTTATAATTTACTTTTATAATGATTTTTGTATTTTTCACAGCTGCAAATTCTCCGTGATGTACCGTAAAATCCGGCGTATTACGCGCACCTACACTTTCAAGCTGCAATTTTCAATTTTCAGGCGTATTCGCCGTATAATACGCACCCCCTTTTTTTTTTTACGAAGAAATCTGCTATGTGCGTACGCAATGCTCTTATGTTTTGAAGTCCTTTATTAGAGGTATTACCCCCCAAGCTTTAGAAAAAATACTATATTTCTTAAACTACAGCCCTTTAAATTCATATGAGGAATGTGTGTCATTTCTTTTAAATAAATAGTATTTTGATTTATGTAGAAGTCTTAATTTTTTTTCTATGCCAATTTTTTTTTTTATTTTTAAAGCTTTCTTTTTTATACCCGGCGTATAACGTGCACCCGTAAATTTCGATCTTATTTTTTGTGCTAAAAGTGCGCATTATACGCTGGATTTTACGGTATATTTTTGAATAAAAAGTTTAAACTTTAAAATCCTTTAAAATTCCAGATATATTAAAACTTCGCTCAAACTGTGAACAAAGTCTACAAAATTCGAAAATGGCTTCAAAATATTTCGTCAATTTTTATTCCAATTAAAAATTTCCCCTACAATTACATTTTATGTAAAAAGAAATATAAGGAACTGAAGGAACTTAATTTATTAGGAAATAAGGAACTGAATTGAGTTACATCGCCTTGAAAATTATTGTTATAAAAAGCTTATGCCCTCATTCATTTACTTATTCTTCTTATAGCATGTATGAAACCTGGTGAGAATTCCTTAGCAAACAACCGATTAAATTCTACAGAGGGAAGAATTTCATGAGAAATCTTACGGAATACCATCCGGGAACCTTGGCAGTTGAGTAATAATTAGCATATAAAGCAAAGAACAACATTATCAAATGAATGATCGTTATCTATCAGATGATCGAATGCAGTTTTATTCAATTCCTACTATTAGCTCACAATCTCTATATATTTATTTATCTGGGTGGAATTTTCAATCATTAATAAAATACATTTTAAAGCGCTCAATTAAGCTGAAATTTTATATACAGGTTTATTCTGGATGACAATGCAATAATATAAAAATAATTAATAAAAATTAATTGATTAAAACTAATTATTTAAAGAAGTACAAATACAACCACGTTGGCATCATTTTGGTGACTTAGCGACTCTTTTGGCGACTTGTATCAAAACTTGAAAAGGTTTTTTTTCCGCGTGTTAAAGTGTTCATTTGAACTGAAATTTATATTGGATGACAATACAATAACATAATAATAATTAATAATAATTAATTGATTAAAACCAATTATTTAAAGAATTATAAATACAGCCACGTTGGCATCATTTTTGGTGACGTGGCAACTCTTTTGGGCGACTTGTGTCAAAACTTGAAAAAATTTTTCTCACGTTTTAAAGTATTCAGTTGAAATGAAATTTATATATACACGATTGTTTTGGATGACAATGCGATACTTTAATGATAATGAATAAAAATTAATGACCACTTAATGTAGTGATTCTGTCATACGTATATACATATTTATACTAATTTTAACTATTTAATAAAAAAGTAGCTAAAATAAAAAAAAAAAAAATTGTTGATCTAAGTAGGAATTGGCTTAATTTTTTTTATATTATTTGTTTTTAATTTAAAGTTTGAATTTAATTCGAAACTCTAAAGAAGAATTAATCAAGCGAAAAATTTGATTTACTAATTAAATTAACTTTTTTTCTTATCTTTTTTGAAGTGTACAACTCAACCGTTTACAAAATATAACACTTTCAGACCACACCGAAGGGAAAGAGAATATTAAAATTCTTTTTAAAATTGCTAAAGGGTACCAAATTCAATCATCCTGCTTCGTGACATATTTTTAAAAGTATTTTTTTTTTCTAAAACTATTCCAAGAAATATATAACTGCTAGAAATGCCTGTGTGTAAAAAATATAATTCATGATAAAAAGGTTTAGATTTCTTTACAACGATGTTTTTTAAAGAAAAGATTGTGAAGACTGTTTGAAAAAGAGTTCATTATATCTCTCAAAAACATTTCCATCGTCTAGATTTCGAAAAATTCTAATAATTTCTAAATTTCAAAAAAAAAAAAAAAAACTAAACAAAAGGGTCTTTAATTTCGAAAAAGCAAGGCAATTCGTAATAAAATATCAAAAGTTCGGATAAACTGGTTTATAAACAAAACAAACTTAAACATTTTCAGAAATTTTTGAATTTGAAAATTTGGAAATCACAAAAATATAAAAAAATGTGAGTAAAATTTGTCGAATTAATGTTAAAAAATTACAAAGCATACTATTCAGAAAGCGTATAAATACAAATAGAAAGACGCAAAGTTTGTTATTTTCCGTGCAGTAAAGCTCTCCTTGTAGAAAAACTGAATTTTTCAAAGTTCACTTCTTAGCGGAAATTTAAAAAATAAAATTTTTGCACCCAGAAAGATGTGAGCAAGGTTACAAAATTGGCAACTTTATCATACTTGGTGACAAATTGGGTGGAAATACGGTATTCCCAAGGAACCTTCGAGAGGGCTCTACGATTAAGTCTTCCAGAAATTTCCATTAGGCTGTATAAAAAAGCCTTCAAACGACAAGTCAGTTTAGAAGAGAATTCAGTCGTATGGGTTGACTGTGACAAGAGAGAGACTTTCTCTGTCTTAGTTTCTGCTACTGGTATTGCGCTTTCTAGCATCCGCTACGGGAAGCGAACTGTTGTAAACAAAGGACTGAGAACCGTTGAAAAAGATACTGCACAGACGTGAAACGAGGCGAGCAAGCGGAAGGAGTTGTGTAGTGGTTTTTGTGTGTAGAAAATAGTTTTTAGCTTAGAAATTATACTTGTAAATAAACATTAGTTGTCTACCAAAAGAAACCTCTTTGCTGTCAACTTCATGAGAAACTTTCATATAATTAATAACGATCACATGGATCTACTGAGAAAACCACAACTGGAACTGTTTAGAGCAGTGTTTCTCAAACTGTGGGGTGCGCCCCGGGGGGCGCGATAACCCTTCAAGGGGGGCGCGAGCATATCGAAAATAAAAGGTTAAAAAAATTAATTTACTGTAATGAAAAAACAAACAAAATACTTTCTAATATAATAAAAAAATACAGATTTACATTGATATGATTTATATATATCATCTGGTGAAAAAAGGTCATCAAAAATAAAAGATTCTACTTTGAACGCTCATAAGCTATCTTTGATCCTTAACTAAATAAAAAAAATATTTTGTTTGCTTTGCTGTAATCCTACGATGAGAGATTTTTTTATTACGTTTCTTTTAACTTAAAATATTACTTTTGCTGGCTTTCGAACTTACTGGTATGGATACCTGCATCCCTTTCTTTAGGGAAGTTGTAAATTATATAATTCTGTTGCGCTTTTTTTTCACAAAGTGAAAGAGTTTTTTGATACATTGATAAGCACATATTAAACACTTTGAAGGATTTGGCCAAGATTTATTTTTATGAGTGTACTGAAACATATAATACAAAAATCGTTAATTCTGGGAAAACTGTTTATTTGTTACCAATGACCTTGACAGAGAATCCTCTAATATGACAGTCTTAATGGGAGCTAAAATGATTTGATAACATATCTCCTTTTTTGGAGTGGCAAACGTTTTTTTAGAATCTTAAGGTACTTGTTTAGATCGAGTTCCCAGCACGACCACTATTTTTCAAAAATATTTTCTTGAACATGCTGCATTTTCCCCTATGAATAACTTAGTGGTTTTAATTGTGATGTTGTACGACAGATTATGGTTTATAAATGTAAATGAGCAGACTCTAAAAAAAGAATTGGGCATCTGTGATCTCTCTGAAAGGAAATTGAAGCTGATCAAACAAGGGAAACACTTGCTGAAATAATGCATATTAATCATGTTAGCGAAAGTAAATTTGAGAAAAGCAATAAACATGAAACGAAAGGAAAATTTTCAATAGCCACATTAAGAACTTTATCAAGAAAATATGAAGCCATAACTGTACCGCAAAATGCACTTCACCCTGTCAAAAGACACAAGCAAGGAAAAGTTCAACAGGATATTTGTCGATCATCAAAGGATATTAAAATTACAAAAACGTGAACAAAATGTGACAGTTTTGCTTGCAAATAGCTTTCCTGTAATGTTAGCAAAAAGTATCTGTGATTTGTGTCCTTTATTAAGGTCACGCACATTTGGAACAATTTAGTTCAGTTTTATTGGATATTTTCTCAAATTATGAAAGACAAATTGAAAAATCCTTGAAATAGGTAAGTATATTTTCTCTTAGTTAAATTATTCACTGAAATTGTGATTTTTATCTTGTAAATTGAAAATAATTATAAAAAAGAATTGGGGTGCATCACTCCCCGCGACCATTAACGTTAGTATCGAGTGCAAACCTGATCCCGGGCTTTCTCGCTTTAAATATTAAAAAATAACACAATTGTTATTCATTAGAATTTTATATTCTTTTTTATTACTTAACATTTATTCTAAATGCTAATTCTGCGAGGCTTAAAATTACAGTTCATTCGAAACCGTTTATAATATGAGTATTCATTTCAATAAATCATTTTACATTTTTGTATACATTGTCATGTACTTGGTTTTACTCTCCTTACAATTAAGCTATTATATCAAGAATAATATATTATCATTTTTTTAAAAAATAAACTCGTGTTAAGAGTGAGTACTTTAGCCAGTATAAGAACAAGTTTAATAATTATCAAATGATTTCATGGGCTTTTGCTTGCAGAGCAAAGTTTTTCAAAGGAAGGCTAAAAAATTAGAAATTGACACTCAGTTATTTTTGATATTTAGCTCAGATCTATATTTTGTCTTCAAAGTAGCCATCGCAGAAAATCCGGATTCACAAAGGTATGTTGTTAAAAATGGTAATAGTATACGAAATGCTTTTGTTTTCAGTGCAGAAAATTGAGCATCCACCTCTATCCAGAATTCAAAGAGTGATTTATTACAAAACTGCCCTTTAATTTCGTCACTGGATGTGAAATCTATGAAGATCTCTTTTTCGGCAGTTGAGAGCCCTTCTGAAGTATTTTGAAATGGATCCCTAATCCATTCGTAACTTGCTATCAATTTGCCCTCGTCTGTGTACTTGTTGACGCTTTATTATCGTCGAATGCTCGCTGTGATTTAAAAATATATCTATGATTTTGTTTTAATCCACTGCCGTAAATACTTAATACCGTGAATTATAATTAACGCGTGAATTATGAAATGTACATTCAAGAGAGATTAGGTAGCTAATCGATTCGGCCAAGACTGACTAGAATTGTACGAAGTACAGCATTTTTACATGTTTTGTGCAGACGTCTGTTAGGTTGCCTAGACTCACATGTACGTTCGCGAGGATGCCGATGTAATGGATATGATAAAGAGCAACATAGATTAGGCTATTTTTTAATGACATTTGTACTTTTAGAAATGGATCTTGAAGGAAATAAATCTTTAATTAAATATTATTTCTCAATCTGTTTCAATTTAAAATTAGAGAGAGAAAAATAAAATAATTAACCTATTACTTAAAGTATATATATATATATATATATATATATATATATATAATTTACCTAATATATATTACTTAAGAGTAACACATATATAAAAAATTTAATACTTATCTTATTAATACTGAATTAAGAACAAGTTTAATAAGTATTAGCGACTTCTATGGGCTTGTCTTGCATATCAAAGTTTTTTAGAAATTGACCCTCTGAGTTCTTTTTCTATATTTAGCTGATATCTATATTTTGTCTTCTAAGCAGCCACCGCATTTTGCAATATGTTCCAATTTAAAAATCAGAGAAAGGAAAAATAACATAATAATTATCCTATTACTTAATTTTTTTTTTGATTTAAAGTAACATTTACAAAATTTAATACTTATGTTATTAATTTGTACGGTTTATAATTAAGATCGTGTATTG
Source organism: Trichonephila inaurata madagascariensis (assembly GCA_019973955.1). Classification (NCBI taxonomy): domain Eukaryota; kingdom Metazoa; phylum Arthropoda; class Arachnida; order Araneae; family Nephilidae; genus Trichonephila; species Trichonephila inaurata. The sequence continues at coordinate 95,930 of BMAV01019234.1, forward strand.
TAGCTTTAGCGTCAAAGGGCATTATTATTGCATTCAGTAATTTATTAATGTATAAGGGGGCGCGATAAAAATTGTGATTGAAAAGGGGGGCGCCAGTATTGAAAGTTTGAGAAACACTGGTTTAGAGAACCATTGCAAAAACGTTGCACAGCTTGCTTATAACGAGTGCACTTTGCACTAGTGTAAGTAATTCGCCATAATATTTCATAGTGCAGTGCTTCTCAAACTTTCAATATTGGCGACCCAATTTTCAATCATAATATTTATCGCGCCCCTACTTATACAATAATAATACGCTTTGGTGCTAAAGAGACAATACGATTATACTTATAAACCGTACAAATTAACAAGATAAGTATTAAATTTTGTATTTGTTACTTTTAAGCGATATTTATTTTAAGCAAACTACTTTTAAGTAATAGGAAAAATTATTGTTATTTTTCTTTACTCTCATTTTTAAATTGGAACATATTGCAAAATAATATTTGATTAAAAATTTATTTCCTCCATCATTCATTTCTAAGAGTATAAATGTCATCAGAAAAAAGAGTCTAGTGTGTATGTTGCTCTTTATCATATCCATCACATTTGGCATTAATATTTAAGGCGAGAAGACTTCAAAATGTTTTAACTTGGGAGAGCAGACACGCACTCGATACTAACGCTTATAGTCGTGCAAAGTGACTGAGTCACCCCAATTTTTTTTTTCTTTTATTGTACTCGATAAAAATCAGAATTCCAATGAAAAATGTAACTAAGAGAAAATTACTTTCCTACTTTCAAAGACAATTCATTTTTTCTTTGATAATTTGAGAAAAAATCCATTAAAACTGAACTAAAATGTTTCAAAGGTAAGTAACTTTAATAAAGAACACAAATCACAGACACTTTTCGCTAACATTACAGGAATGATATTTGCAGGCAAAACCGTCATATTTTGTTCAAATCATTGTAGTTTTGCTGTCCTTTGACTTTGAACCCCACGCGACCGCTCCCGGGTTGTAAGTATATTCAATATGTGTTCTAAGGAAACAATTGAGTAAAATGCGTATTTCATCATGCTTTATATGTTTCAGAATACCCATAAAAATAAATCTTAGCCAAATAATCTTTCAAAGTGCTCTGTGGGCTTTTCCAAATATCATATAACTCTTTACCATGGAAAAAAGCGCAGCAGTAATAAAAAAATTATTTATAACTTCCGGAAATGAAAAACAAAAACATAATAGAAGGGACAGAACTAATCATACCAATAAGTTTTCTAAGGTGAAACGATGAAAACTATGATGACTGACGCAAATCTGCTTTCTGAATAAGTCTTCCTTTTCTTTCTACAGCTAACAACATTTCAATAGTAATTACAGTGATGAATTTTTTATCTTCCTAGAATTTTTCTCTGGATCTGAGTTTTTTTTTTTTTTCTTTTTCCTGAAAGAGTAGTATTTTAGGTTTAAAAAGAAAACGTAATAAAAAAATCTCTCACCGTGGGATTACAGCAAATCAAACAAAATGTTTTTTTTTTATTTAGTTATAGGACCAGATAGTTAATGAACGTATCAAAGCGGGAAATTATTCGCCAGCTGATATATATAAATTACATCAATGTAACTGTGCATTTCTTATACGTCAGAAAGTATTTGTTTACTTCGTTCCAGCAAATTAATTTTTTAAACCTCTTATTTTCGGTATGCTCACGCCCCCTTGTAGGGTTATCACGCTGCCCTATGGGGGCGCGCCCCACAGTTTGAGAAGCACTGTTCAAGTGTATATGCGTCGATTTGTCTTCATGTAATCTGTTCATCCTTGTCCTTTATAGTAAATCTGTAATAATTTGTATAATTTGAGTCTTCGGTTGCTTTTCCCACCAACAAATTTGCGACGGCTTATATATATTTATATATATAGTCTATTTTAAATTCATTGTTCTTTTATTGATTACAGAAACTATTTATTTTTGACTTCCCATTGCATTTGAATTGTTTCTATGAAACAAATTATACTATTTAGAAAAGTTACTTTTACTAAATAAATCACTTTTGTGAAAAGTAATAATTTATTGGGAAAAATTAATGATTTAAAACATGAAATAATTTTTCAAATACAGTTACTTACAAAAATGTCTATTTTTGTGTAATATCGATACATTGCTTTAGGTAATAATCTTTAAAAGAGAAATGTTCTAAATTAGAATTGGATCGATTCAAATAATCATTACTCATTTTCGTCGAATATTAAATGTGCATAGCATTCTAAAATCTCTCAAATTTAATTATGCTTAGTATTCCTAATGATGCATGTTGCTTATTTGTGAGATTGAAATTTTGAGTTTAATTATGCCCGTTTTAGAGTAAACCCCTTTTAAATATTTATAACAATGCATCACAATTATGATAATTTAATTCAGTAAATTGAAATGAATTTTGTTTTATTTTTACTTTCCACATAGTACCTTAAACAATTCTTATGATTCCAGGGTACACCATAGAAAAGTTTTCATCACAAATCTTAATTTAGAAATACGAACGTGAATATATTACTGATGCAGATATTTTTACATGTTTTAACGTAAAGTTTGGGAAAATGACATAAAAGTCACTAGCTTTTATTTACTTCATATTGTGATTCGGGTTGACAAAGTCCTTAAATTGCATAGAAAAGATGGATTAATTTATTTTAGGTTTGATTATTCATTTTGAATTAAGATTTCTAATTGCTTTTGGTTTTCAAGTCAACTTTTTTGGAATTAATTCATATTTTTTTTCCTTTCTTTTAAATTCTATTACCGTAAAATCGGACGTATAGCACGCCCTAGCGTATGACGCGCACCTATACTTTTAAGCTGCACTTTCTAGTCTAATTTTTTTTTATGTTCATCTCTTGGTTTATAATTTTAAAGCTCTCATTTTTATACCCGGTGAATAACGAGCACCCGTAAATTTGGATCTTTTTTTTTTTGTGTTATAAGTACCGGATTTACGGTATTTGCGTGTCTTTGATATACCGGTTGATTCAAAATTAGTGTGACCAATTTTAAAAGCATATATTTATAGTGAATTTCTATCGTTTTATTACTGGTTTTATTTTAAAAATGAAACATTTAAATTACAAATCTAACCATTTTTATTAGTGGGAGTAAATTTGTACTAAATTTTTCCTCAAACCTGGGAAAAAATTTTTTTAACTTTGCAAATTCTGTAAAAATAAAGCATTTTAAAATAAAAAAAACATTGTTCTATTATATTATAACTAAACTTCAAAAAGAAATAAAATTTGCCCAATCAAAAACTCCCGAGAAAAAAATGTGAACAAAGGAAATCCTTGGAAAAGAAAAAAAAAAAAGAAAAATTTTCCCGGGAAAAGTCCTTTTTCCTGAAAACATGGCAAAGAAAACTACATATTAGCAATCGACAAATCATCAGATAAAGAAAATTGGCTATTAAAAAGTAAATTCTTCAGTCTGTCATCAAATGTCTGTTAAGGCCGTAGAAAAACGAAGGAAACGTTTTCGGCCTCTGTGTTTAATGTTATGCAAAGGTAGATACAAAACATGGACAACTTCGGATGAAGCACTGTTTCACCTGTGATTTACAATTAGTAAAACGAAGATACACTACATTTCTCGTGAAAAGCGTCTCAAAGGCGCAGCTCTTTTGCAAAAGACAAGTTGGCCGTCAGCTGTTATGGTATGGAGGAGAATGTCCCTTCATGACTTAACAAAACCATTCTCTTTATAGAACAGAAGTCTAAAACTAATGCCAAATGAAATCATAATAAAATTTTGAAACACTTGATCAGAGAAAGTACTTCCTTCTTTACATTCAAGAAACTTTTTTTTTTCACCAATATTGTGCACCAAATCATATTACAAAATCAACTATAAAATGACTGAAATATAAAAGAGTAAATTTTCTTCTACCTGATAAATAACTATCACTATCCTCTGTCTGTGTTACTTGCGATTATTTTTTATGGGGATACTTAAAAAAACAATTAAATAGACGTCAACTAAGAGAATTTCAAGGGCTTCAAAAAGCAATTTAAGAAGAAGTTGGAAAAATACCCCAAAAATGGTCGAAAAAACTCTGTTAGCTTAGCCGAAATGCTTACATAAAGTGTACTGTGCTAGAGGAAACCACATTGAAAATTCCATGTAAATAACTCTGTTCAATAAAAATTTAGGATGCTCTGAAATTGGTCACACTATTTATGAATCAACCGGTAGATTATGATCCGAAGATATTTTCTTAACGATCCCTCTGGATTACTAACCCTCCAATAAGAATAGGAGACAGGATTAATGAAGAATTTCAAGACAGCTAAGATTGTTCATTTTCTGTAAGTTTACTAAATTTAGCTGAACATACAGAATTTAAAACTCCTATTTGGTCGCCTTGCGCTCTGTACAAAAACTGCTGTCGGATCCGAAATAAAAACCCTTGCAATATTCATAATGAACAAAGGATATAATAATGTAAAATGATAAAGCAATTAAGAATTCAAAAGTTTTCTTTTGCACACCGAATTTTTCATTCTTTTTTTTCCCCGTTTCAAACATAAAATAAATATTTAGGCTTTAATTTCGAACTACATTCAATTATAATATGATTGACAATCTTGCTGAATATGATTTTAAAAGCATTTGGATATTGACCGATAGCAGTTCCTCTATCCAACATTTAAGTAACTGGAAGAAGGCTGGTGACAGAGTCGGAATATGTGCGCCGCTCGAAATTTTTTTATATGAGCTCGGTTCTCACGATTGATTGATTGAATATTAACGTCGCACTGTTCAGCTACACGAGGGCTTATGGCGACGGACCCGAAATTTGCTGGTCATGACGTGGACGACACCTGAGCTGGCATCCCCTCCCCAACTACCACACTACACCAACGGGAGGACTTTAAGCTCTCGACAGATTTAACGTGCATCGCTGCCCTACACGGCGGGTCTTTAGTGGTACTGGGCTCGAACTCGTGACAAGGCAAGCCACGATCCGATACCCATACCACTCGGCTATCGCAGCCACTCGGTTCTCCCGAATAAGTAAGAATAGGAATATCTATCTTAAGGTTTATTGACAAAGGATCTGTAAACTTTGAATTCCATATTCAATGGATTACGTCACGTGTCGGACTTATTGGTAACGAGATAGCAGACACCCTGGCAAAGGCCTCTTAGACTTACCTCTTTGGACACTCCTCGACCTGATATGCCTTCTACTTTCAGCGAGGTTAAGAAAAAGCAAAGGGATCTCTCTAAAGAGTTCCTCCTGAACATGTCTGGTACCAACGAATGCCCCTGGTGGTCATCGAAGCCAGCAGACTTGCATATCTCGATTTACCAGTGGACACTTGAATTCTCTCACCTTTGAACAAGACTTAAAAGTTTTCAAGATCTTTACGAAGTGTATTGCTGCTCAGGCATCAATTGAACACATTTTAAATTGCTTAAATTTTAACTTGGACTAGGTTTTCTTTAAGGTATCCGACTACGTCCGGAACCGTGATTTTTCAAAATACTATAAATGGATACTATTTATGATATTTAGTGTCCCTTAGATTAGAAAATTTATATAAAATTGTTTTAAGAATAGTATTACAATAAAAAATTATTTTATGAATAGTATTGCAATAAAAAATTATTTAAGTACAGTATTTTGATAAAAATGAACATAGAATGACCCATTTTCAAAATATTCTCCTTTTGTGAAAACTGCTTCTATTATAATAATATTTAGCCTGTATCTAGCTCAGACCTCTGTACAGAGGCTCAACTAGAATTTTTAAAATTATAACTTAGATGTGGGTTTATCCAAGTTTTACTACAACAGAGAGGAGAAATTTGTAGAAAAAAATGCCGATAATTATTTTAAATGGTTGTAACTCTGAAAATACTGTGATTTTTTCAAAATTCACAGTTGAGTCTCTGTACAGAGGTCTGGGATATATACCGACAAAACATTATTATAATAGAAGCAGTTTTTATAAAAGGAGAACACTTTGAAAAAAGGTTATTCTAAGTCAATTTTTTTACCAAAATATTGTATTTAAATAAATTTTTTTTTTCAAAATGTCCTTCAAATAATTTTATACATGTATTCTAATCTAAGTGACACTAAATATCATGAAAATTTTCCCTTATGCATTTTTTTAAAATCATAGTTCCGAACGTAGTCGGATACCTTAAGTTGAAAAGGTTTAATGTTGTGTTTCTAAGAGCAATCAAATAGTTTGGCATGATCAACGCAAAGATTGATCATCTGTTGAGCTTAACAGAACATGTCAATATATAAATTGAATTCAAGAAGGCCGATATGGAAAAATAGCTTTCTTGTATGAATAGTTTCAAAGTTCTAAACTGTAAAATTATTTTAAGGCTCTTTTCTAAAACAATGTTAGAAAAAGTAAAATCTATTCCGTTAGTGTGTCGAATAATTTGAATTTTGTTACGTTTTTATTATTTAATTTGAATAAAATAATGTTTTTATAATGACTGGTTATTTAATAAATAATATACTAAACAATCGACATTAATTTTTGGAAAAACTGTAAAACATTTTAAGCTACACACGTGTGTAGCCATTTAATATAATTACAGAGAAAACAACTTTTTAAAGAAAGGCAAAATTGAGTAAGAAATTCACCTTTACACGAAGGAAAAAATTATGATTAAAATGGAAGAAACATTTCTTGATTTTTTTTTATTCATGATTTCCTTTTTCTTTTCCGAACTGTATTAAAATATCATTAAGAGATAAAATAAATAAGTTATTAATTGATTTTACAATTTTTACAGGTACTATAAGTTTTCTTGTTCAAGAAAATCAGATATGTATTTAATATGGTAGAT
>BMAV01019236.1:0-15144 GCA_019973955.1 Trichonephila inaurata madagascariensis
ATTCCTTGAACAAGAACCTCTTATAGCTTACGTGTCTTACTAAGGGATTGAAAGTTTTTCCTAAAGCACATGAAATTTCTACAAAAATAATCAATATTTCCCTTCACTTGAACATGTGATATTATATTTTTACTATCACATCTTTTCCTGTTTTTCCTTATTTTCGTTTGTAGAAAAGGGAAATATCTCTTTTCGTCGCTTGGCTCTAGAGCGGAGAGGATGCAAAATTTTTCTGTCTTGATGTTACAATTACCTAAATAAGCGATAATTTGATCCATATCCAGAATTTTCAATTGCCAAGAATAAAACATTTCACAATTAACAAAAGAAATACATCTTTACTTTGTACATATACGCATAAACTTTTCGTGAGTACCTTATTTGGTTTGGTAATTGAAATGATATTGTCTAAAGAGGGCGTAGCTACCACCGTATCAATGCTACGGCCCCCCCAAGCTACAGGTAACAAGTGTAACTACAGTCCCACTAACAGGGCGTCGTGGCTTTCCTTGTCACGAGTTTGGGAGCCCAGTACCTTTAAAAAACCCGCCGTGAAGGCAACGATGCACGTTAAATCTGTCGAGAGCTGAAACGCCCCTCCCGTTGGTGTGGTGTGGTAGTTAGGAGAGGGAGGTGCCAGATCAGGTGTCGTCCACGTCACTTGATTATGGTTCAAAATTACGTGGTCCGTCGCCAAAAGCCCTGGTGTAGCTGAACAGTGCGACGTTAATATTCAATCAATCAACCCACTAACAGGGCTCTCATATCTAAAAATGGGCCCTTTTTTTCTAAACAAATCTTGTAAATTGTAAACGTGAGTTAATTTTAAAAAAGAAATTTCAAAACTTGTTTCTAAAATATTGTTTTATTTATTTTTTCAGAATCTGATATATATTGATATCCTCGTCATTTGACCATAGCTCAAAATTACGAGGTCCGTCGCTAATGGCCCCGGTGTTGCCTTACATTGCGAAGTTAATTTACCTCTTTTTCACTCTTGAAAATCCTTTAGAATTAAATGTGTTAAGAGAAGTTTGGTAAATAGTTTTATTATGCGAATAAATAAATGTGCATAATGAAGGAAGTCGATTCTTTGAGTAAGAAAAAAGTGTTACCAAAAAAAAAAAATCATTGCGTAAATTATAAAAAGGATTTATTAGAAGGAATGCATAGTATAAATTGGTTTCTTTGTAAGCTGTGTCCAAACATGGCTGGCACTCCCTTCTCTCCCTAATCGTTCATCATTCGAAAATCCGTGATCCGTGGCAAAACCTTTTAAAATAGCGACAGCGTTTTTTGTGGCATTGACGCCTTTGCAGAGGCAACAAAACAGAAAAGAGGGTGAAGGCATCAAAAAAACGTTTCGAACCCCGTGTTTGGAGAAAAAGCAATTAGAGGCGAAAAATGATTTTTTAATTTTCGACGGGCGCCAAATTAAATCTTCATGAAGAAAAGGTCCCTCGGCTTAAATGGCCCTCTTATTATTTTGGGCTAATGTCCGTGAAACGAAAGCCATGTTCTTTAGTGACGGGTTATTACCACCGTCGCTTTTTCTCTGCGTGTGAGATGCTCGACTAACTTTTTGTCGCTTACCAGGGCCACTTTTTAAGCATTTTCTTGCGAAAAGTGCCCTATTAACGGTGCATTTTGAAAATAAAAACAGAATCATTGGTAACCTTAATGATAGGTGTTCGATAATGGAACAAAAAAAAAATAAACAGACTGTAATTAGTTCAGTCATAGGCAGGACAAAATGATAAGTGGTAATTAATTGAAAAGTCAAGTAAAGAATATTTTAATCTGTGTATAATGCAGACGAAAAAAAAGTGTTTTCTTTCGAAATTTTATATAATTATTCAACTAAAAATTGCGAGTTTTGAATCTAGCATGTTTTGAAACCGAATTTATTATGAACATTTTCAATTTGCATTTCTATAAACGATTATTTGATGGAAACTTGTTTTTAAGTTTTTCAGATAAACAGGAAGGCAAAGGGGAGACAAAAGAAAAGTGGGATATAATATTTTATTCTAATTAAAATTGGTTTTAAAAAGGGAAAAAATTATATACCCTCACCATTTGGTATGAAAGTAACATCTAAAAACAGTTCGAAATTTGCTTTTATTTTGGTCAACTTTTAAAAAAAAATTTTTAGTGCGTTTGATTTGAAGTTCATGATTTTCATGTGCAGATCAACGACTTTTTTTAAAACTGGGCGAACCCCCCTGCCCTCGGGGGAGTCCGCGTCGTTCTAGACTCGGTTTGAAATCGTCCATAAAAAAAAGTATCAGGACCTTTACATCTCGTGGGCAGGTGGGAAGGATAATTTTATCTAATAACGATCTTAAGAAATCGAAAATGGGGACCTGTTCTTCCATCTATAATAACCCTATCCTCACAAGCAACCAGGGGCCCCCCCAAGGGTCTCTTTTCCTGATGTTAATTGTTTGAAAGTATGTCTCTACCCTTTTCCATATTAATTTAGGCTGATAACCATTTGTCACATTAAATGACCAACTTTAAAAAGGGACGTGGATTTCGGGGAAAATGTTCAGCTTTTGTGTTATAAAAGCTTTAAAATTGGAAAATGAGGTGCTGCCAAGTTTGCGCATTCAGAACAAAGAAAAGGCCGCCTTTATTAAATCCATCTGGCCAAAATAAGCCGGTTAACACATAAGATTAATATCCCGTTTCTGTAACTTTTAAGTGAGTTAAGTGATTTTACATTGTAACTCACTAGAAACTAAAATCAATGAGAATCCTGAACTTGTTTCTTTGCAACCAGACGGTTCCATCTGGGGTAATAGGAGGGAATGACACTCGAAGAGTGTTGCTTATGTCTAATTGAGTTCCCTTTTGTTTTGTTATATTTTACAGTCAATGTAGAAAACACTGCTCACACTGGATATATTTATTAGAAATATCAATGAGAGATTCAAGTGACGTAGTGGCAAAAATCTCAAGGGTATTTCTTTTTTTTTTTCCTTCCTCAGTAACGAGCAGCCCCCAGGAATTGGATCTTGGCCTTCCTAAGGGGAATTCCATTCAGGTTGTCCTGTTCTTGGCCTGACTTTTCCAGTTTCTGACATTAATAGTTTTAAGATTTTTCTCTGAGCAATCTGATCCACCTGTCTTGCTCTTCCCTTTTTTTTTCCACCAAGAGTACCATATGGTCTGGCCACAAAGGTTTTGTGATTCAAGATTTGTCTTCCAATCTTATCAAAGATTATTTCCTTACATTTTAACCCTTGTATAACAATGAATTTAACAATATATAGTTCTTTAAAATTCTATGATTTCTACATTAGTTTCTTCTTCCTCAAATGTTATCGCATTTAACTTCCAAAATACTTCTAAGAACCCTTCTTTCAAATATAGCAAGAGTCTCCTTGTCTCACTTTTTGGTCATTTGCCCATGTTTCTGCAGAACATGGGAGAGAAAGCTAGCATCATTGATTTTGTAAATGGAGTAGTTTTGTTTTTTCTACTGATGGAAATTAGATTTTTAATATTTTGAAGTCCATAAAATCATCTGTATTACCAGCTTGAGTGATTCTATTACAAACTACCTCTGGAGGTTATGCCATTGTAGGTGTGTTCAGTTGTGAGCCTAAATATCACAGAAAATATTGACAGCTTCAAAGAGCGATTTATTCATCTATTTCAAAACCAGGTTCATTAAAACTGGTACTTGATATGATTTGGTTTTTCTACTGGATTATGGTTAGATGCATTTTACTTGGCTACTCTTCCCTAAATAAAAGGGAGAGACATGTTTTGTACATTAGGTGACCAGGCGCCTATGACAATATCGTCGGCAAGAAACAAAATCTGTACTGATTTACTAAAAGTGGTCCCCTCCACTAGTATTAATGCCATGGTCTTTCTGGGTATTCCACTTGCCGAGCTTTACAACTCAGAACACCGGCAGAGTTCACCTTCTGTGCCAAGCACAGACATACCGCCAGATACGAATAATTTTTGACGGAAGTAGATTAAAATAGGTCCATTTCTTTTTCCAGTTCGTGGAGTCTTTTTAGCCCAGTTGGGAAGTAGCACTCGAACTCTTTTAAAAGCAAGCACAGTTGAACTGGAAGAATCAATGTCCAGGTTCAGTATCATCTAGTCCCCTTCTCCAAGTTTCTAAGTTAAATAATATTTTAAAACGGGAAATTTATATATCCTGTAAGCCTCCTCTTCTTCCTGCAATCTCCCTGGGGAGTCAGTTTTCTTTCACAAAAACTCCTTTTCAAAGGGGATCTCTCTACACTGAACGACAGAAAAAACATGCCTGCCAACTATAGTTCAAAAACATGAATTTTTGTTTATAATGCCTCCACGGCCCCCTTAGGAATCCAGTTTCGCAAAATCTTTTTCCTTAGCGGATCCCTCTATAACAAAAGGTGCTTACTGAATTTTTAAGAATGTAGGTCTTATAGTTCAATTTCATGACAGGTGAGAATTGAGTCGCACACACACACACACAAAGGGAGACAAAGCGTGTATTTTTAGAAAAGAGTGGCAGCAACTCTTTTGATGACGTCATTCCATTCCTCTATCCATGTAGGAGGCCAGTTTGGCTTAACGATCCCCACGCCAGTTGGGAGTCCCGCTTCGTGGAGTAGACACATGTAACTGCATTCCACCGGAAAGGAAATGTCTGAAATGTAAAGAAACTGAACAGAGTGAATCAGCACCAGTTTCTAGTGAAGAACTTAAAGTCAGTGCAGAGCATTTCAAATGTGGCTGGGGGCTCATGGGGATAAAACTTTGTCTCGCGCATGTGTATTTTGAGCAAGCAGAAGTGGTTTTCAGTGGGAAGGGACGGTAGTACAAGATTATGAACATGCTGGGCGCCCAAGATGAGCGATTACGGACAAAACATTTGCAAAGTTTGTGATGTGATCAGGGGACCAGATTAGAGGTATTTCGTGCAGTGATGGAGTTGTTTAACTTGGATAGGGAAGCTGTGTTCTGACGCATTTTAACTGATAGATTACATGAGGAAGATTTGTGCTTGAAGGTTGTTTCAAGTTTCTGTCCGATGACCAAAACAGTGCCGCCAGGGACGTGTAGTACCGTATTTAAGAACCGCAGTACAAAATTCAAATTTATTTGTGATCTGTGCTAACATGTGGGTAGGGCATGGATTTTTACCAGTAACTTAGAGAAGTAAATTTTGATCGATGCCGTAGAGTCATCAGGTCCCAAGACCCAATAAAGCACGCATGTGGAATCAAAGGAATTCCAGGAAATATTAACTGCCTTTTCAGATTTAATGGATTATATTGTAGTTGAGAGAGATACCAATGATCAGACATGGAAATTACTAATAGGAACTTCGTAGAAAAAAAATTAGGAAAAAAGGACAATGCATACTCCCATGACCCTGTTGTCAATCAGTATCTGACCAAACGAAACATTAATGTAAAAGGCATCCTCCTTATTCCCCTGATTTGGCTCCAGGCCGACTTTTTTTTTCATTTTTCTACAGTTAAATCTTGATTAAAGGGACTCCCTTTTGCCTGTTGAAGAAGAGGTTCAGGCGAATGGAGAATCCCCTGAAGGAGGCGTTCAAAACCTGCGTTCCAGAGCAGTTACCAGGAAATGGCAGAACCAGATGCAAGTGTATGAATGGTGATTAGGGACCTACTTTGAAGGTATTGGATAATTTCATAAGGAACTGATCCTGTAAGAACAATGTGAAGTATATTGGATCAGTTTCTTTTACAGTAATTTACACCTCGTATAGATAAAGGAATCAATGACAAACATTAAATTGCTTCAAGAATCAACACCAATATATTTACTAACATTTCAAGTGTAGTATGATACAATATACATACACAAATCCAAAACTATAAATATAGCCAATGACTAAATTGCTAGAATATGAACTAAACAATCCCTAAGTTAGAATGATTTTTACATAATGAATACAAAATTCAACCAAAAGTAGTATTGTATATATATTATACTTTATTTTTTGCTTTGGAAAACCCCAAAATTTCGGAGTTGAAAAATAAAAATAAAAGGAACAGAAAGATGCAGGAGGGAGGATTCTCCTTTTCACAAAGGGAGTGTTGTGTGAGGGTGAACCACAACTGTCTCTAAATACTTGCAGTTGATACAATACGAAGGATATGAAGAGACAAAAAGAAAGAAAAATTCCAATAATCTCAGGTCCTATACTCAGCTACCGTCATATTCTTTTTAGTAGGTTACAGGATAAAGGGAAAAATAAATATATATTTCAAAAAATAGCAAGGAAACAAATAAAAAGGGCAAAGACTTTTCAGATACAAAATATAACCTCACTTCCAGAACAACTTCTACCCATCAAAAAGAAAAACTAGAAGTGAAAAGAGACTAAAAGATGAAATTCACCCACATGATCGATTTAGAAAGGTTATTTGAAAGGAAGCCAATCATCAAGCTAGCTAGTTTGAAGAGAAGAGGCCAAACTGGGAGAAAAAAGGGGAAAAATCTCCAACAAATCAAAGAAGTAGGCTAGATAAAAATGTCTTTAAGGAGGAAGTAGTGGCAAGGCCCAGACAAATAATAAAGAGTTTTTTCCCCCTTTATTCTTTTTTTTTTCCCTTTTGTTTCATCCCTCCCCCTCAGCTGCTCTATTTTGTGATTTTGGGTTTTGAAAAGAACAAACTTGCTTTGCGCAGCAGAATTTCGATTTCAGAGAGATATTACTGAATAGCTTTTCAACCCTGCGTACGCTTTTTGTTTTGTTTTTGTGTTTTTATTTTTATTTATTTATTTTTTAACTCGATAAGTCAGTTCTCATATTTTCCGTTGTTTTGGAGTTTTATGTATACTTTTTGGCGAAGCGAAAAATTTTCTGCCCGTCAATTTTTTCCCCTATAAGCGATGTAGTTTATTTCATGTATTATTTTTTAATATTCCAGTTTTGTATTATAATATCCATGTTGTACAAAAGTACTTGCATTTCATTAAAGAAGTTTAAAATTAGTACTTAAATTTCCATTTTGTTTGTGAAAATAATTTATTGAAGAATGAATTAAGAACTAAACAATATTTACATTTTATCAAAACATTGCTTAGCCACCAAATATTTATTTTCTTCAAACTGCAATAAGATTAGACACTTTAAATTGTATTTATAACTGTAAATATTTTAAAAGCATGTCGTGAATAAAACTGATTTACTTATAAGTATTATTTTAGCAATCATAAGTAATTGTATCGTAAGAAAATATCCCAAACGACCGCAGTATTTGAAAGTGCTATGTATTTACGTTTATTTTCGATTTATTTAATGCTTATTGTGTATCGGTATATAACAATTTACAGAAGTGTTTTTGCTACTGATGAAATTATTCATATAATACATGAATAAAATAGAATGAGAAAAGTGAACTGTAAATATTTCTGCTTCTATACTGATTTAGGATACTGGTAGGTGATGTGAGGCACGATAGTTTTTTTTTTATGCCTTACAGCACAAGGTAGACGACCTTTTTGGTAGGGAGTGCCGCTATCTGATGATAAAATCTGATCTGATGATAAATATGTGTACCACTTCCAACTTTTCAACAGGCAAAAGATATAAAAAGGTAGAAAAAATGTTATTTACTAGGGACTACTTATGGGATTTTTGCATAAATAGCACACACACACACACATATATATATGGCCTTGATTTTTAGAGTCCAGAAACAGACTTGAATTTTAAAAAAGGTCTTTATTTGATCAAAGTTAGATATATCATCCCACAGCGCAAAGGCAAGAGAGAGAGAAAAGGCCACCGGAAGGAATATCTTAAGTAGGTTAAACACTTAAAACACCGATTGCAGCGTTCATAGTGCTCTTGAAAGTTAATGCTCTCATATAGGGCTGTAAATATAACGATCTGGAATTAGACATATTTATTATTTCCGACACATATGTTCGGAAGAAATAAATGATTATTAGTTTGATACTTGAAGAAGTGAGGTAATATAAAAGTGGATTACTAGATAGGAATTTAATTTTTAATTTAATTTAATTATCATACACACACACACACATATATTATGTAAGTCGTGAAATTTAGAAATTTAAAAGGGACTTTAATAAATATTCCTCTTAGGTTTTCATTGTTAATAAACTTTTTAGGCATAAAATAAAATGGGTAACTTCAAACAATTCTAATTTTATTATAAAACAGTCAGTACTTAGATTGATGCTTGACTACAGATTTGTAAGCTTTTGCAAATCATCTATATAAGCATTGAATTCTTGGGATATTAACAAAATTAGGTTATTTTGAAGGCGATGTATATGATTTAAATTTGTTCACAAACACATTTGATCCATAGCTACAATATATAGCAGCCAAATGGTGTAAATTTAGAAAAATTGCCTGTCAGTTCAAGCTTCCAAAATTCAATTTATAATTTGGATCATTTAAGTTAAAATGAGTTCCCTTTTTTTTTTTTTTTTTTTTGCTTTTCAGTTTAGTATGGTGCTGTTGGTTAATAAATCCTATTCATATTTCAGGTGGGTAGCAATTGACATCTTCTAGAGAAATAGAAACATGATTTATGAAAAGATCAAATTTTTTATGATATTGAAAATCATCCAACTTATCACTGAATGAATCCTTTAAAGTGAATATTAAATTTTTAAATCTATTATAGCTCAGGGTATCATTAATTTTGGTAAATAGTTTTTGCATTATTGTAAAACGTGTTAGTTTTTTCCCTTCAAAATAAAGTCAAAAGATGCAAAAGTTTGCGTACAAAAGATATGACTAATCAGGATTGGAAAAACACATTCTTTTCAGAATAAGTTTAAATTATTTAAATGTCCCATAATATCGGTAAGAAAAACTTTATCCTATAGCCAGCCTTCATTCTCAGTAGCAAGCACTCAACAGACAGTTAATTTATTGTTTACTTTCAGATATTTTAAAACACGCTCTCTCAAATTCCAAAATCTCATGGATGCCACTCCCTTTTGGACAGCCAGTGCACACAACAATGAAGGGGAGTATTCTTTGCATGATAGTTTTTTCCATTGTAATTCAATTAATTAAATGTTTTTGAAATAAATCGTGAAAGTTTTTTGTCTAAAACAACCGCATTTTAACAAAATTGTAAGCAAAAAAATGTTATATTTTATTATATTTTCAAATTTTTCAATAGGTTTTTGTGTGCCACAGTCACAATATTACTGAAATCTCTAGAAAGTTCAAAATATAATTTGGTAAATTTGCTGTAGTATATAGTATGTAGCAGTGGAGCACACAAGGGGGGGATCCGGACCCTAGAAGCTATGATTTTTTCCGATTGGTTATAATTCTAAGTATATAATACGTAAAAATTTAATTAAATATTTATTTATTGTAGTTAATTTTATTAATTAATTAATGTAATTATTTATTCAATAGTTAGTTTTACTGTGTTTTGTTTCTGAAAATCGACAAAAAAATAGCATGATACAAGAATGGTGAACTGTCAACCCGGCCCTTAAAAAATTCCTGTGTGCGCTACTGGTATGTAGTATATAGCATATATTTTTACGCCATTTAAACTCATGTTAAAAAAAACAACGAGAGAATCAATTTCAAAACATGAAAAGATTTTAATTCAATTCCCAATACAGAAACCTTGAACATCAAAGTAAAACAAAACTAACAAACTCGCTGGTTTGTAAAAATTTGAAGTGTCTATCTCAAAAAATGCCCTGTTTATAAAGCTTCAGAGACCATAGAATTACAAAATAACTGCAGGTACCAGTTCAGGTGATAGGCGAATCAGATAATTTTACTTTGTACGTATTTCTTCCAGGATTAAAAGACTTAGTTCATGAATCTCCAAAATAAAAAAAAGCCTATCTGGTTGTGTTTTTAATGGATTTATACATACAGAAAGTAAAGTATTTCTCGACAGGGAAAACCCCAGTTTCTGAAGTAAAAAATATGCCATCTTTTTCATTTCTCTCTCCGGTAAGAAACCCGTGCCACTTTGGTCTCGCACTAATCATAAACGGTCGAATGCAGCAAGCAAACGTCACGCCTGATTTAACGCAAATGTGGCTCAAGGGACGACAACAGAATTATTTGATGGCCCCCTGGACGCCGTTTTCGAAACGGGGCCTTATATCAAATTTCATCGGGCGCGTGGTTCTGCCCGCCACTTTTATGGCCAGGGCACGATGATACAGGAGTTGATAACAGCCCCTGGTCCAACAATTGTTTTGCTGCCCGCGGTGCTAAAGCGCTCTTTGATTTGTGTTGCCTGAGCTTTTGATTTCGGACAGCCCATTTGGGGTTTTGTTGAAACGCAATTGGGTATCTCGTGCATTTCGTAGTCAAAACTGGACCGTTAAAAATGGTATTGGCTTGATTCTCTTTTCTTTTCTTTCTTTCTTTCTTTTTTTCTTTTTCTTTTTCTCGAGGTAATGATTACTTAGTAAACAAAATTAAGTATCCAGTGTTAAGTATCAGTGTTGTTTTAACAACTTGAATGATTAGGAGACAAAATTAAATATGTTAGGGATAAGTATAATTTTTGTCGGTGCATTTTTTATGTTTCTGGAATATTACAAAACCACATTTTATTATTTCAACTTTGGTAAGCTTCTTAATTTTATAGAATTTTAAATTTTTTTTGGAAGGTGCATTCAATAACAGTTTAGGTTTAATGTCAAAAATAAAGGGTAATTTTGCTGTTGTTGAGGATTAATTACCAACTCGATTTTCCATTACCACAAAAACAATTCATTTCAAAGGAGATAATATTTATTGAATTTTGATGTGCTGTTTACGATTCTGTTATAAATATTGATATACCGGATTTAATCGAATCTAAGCTGCTATCGATTCTAAGCCGCACCCCGAGATTCTCAGAAGGTTTTGTGAGAAATGGAAAATAGTGTAAAATGTGTGTTTATCGATATCCAATTTTACGAAATTAAAATAAATTTAAAATGAGAACTAACAAGAAGTGAATAATTAATTATTTTACCAGTGGTAAAATTTTAAATACATACATGATTCTGTAATTGCCCTAATTGCCCCCTCCAGCGAATATTTTTGTCCTTCAATTCTAAGCCGCACCAGAGATTTTCGGTAGGGTTAACATCAAGAAAAACGTGCGGCTTAGATTCGAGTAAATACGGATATATAGTACCTACAAAAAAAATTAGAGCTATAACAAAAATAAATTAATCTTTTCTTTAAAAAAAATTAAATAGATAAAATTAAAATTTGTCTCTCTCTCTCCTAAGCAAGTATATTTTAATATATACATTAAACATAACATTAACAGCAATCGTATTTATTAGCTTTATCAGTTTTATCATTAATTGTACACTTCAAAAAGTAAGTAATTCTTAAATTTAAATCTTTGTAATACCATTATGAAATTAAAGCAATCAGATATTTTTCATGTATAGTAAACTTTTAATCTCGTGTTTTAGTGCGTTTCATTTACGGTTTAAATTTGTCTGTTGAAGAGTTGGATTTGTCAGTAAAAAAACTAATATTAGTTGCTATAAAGGGTATTCCTTAAAATTGTATTAATTTTGGAAGATGAAGCAATCATTAGTTACAGGAGAAAGGAAAATAAGAGTACGAGTGACAGAAGGAGAAAACAGTAATACAAGATACGAGCTATTATTGAATGTGAAAGTTAATTGAGCTTATATAAATGGAACCTGGAATTGATTATTATGATGAAGTCTATTATAGAATTTAAGGGAGAGATGTATTCATGGAATTTTTAGGTACTTGTATAAGGTCGTGTTTTTAGTAGTTTAGATTCTTAGTAGTTTATTTTGAAATTTTTTGATTTTCTTGATATGTGTTGCGCACAGGATGCCCCCATATTGATGAGACATATAAAATTACAAGCCTGATGATTTATTTATGCAAAAATATTTTATTGGAAATTGGTAAGTGAGAGTAACAGCCAATGAGTGGTATGCATATTATATATCTAAGTAAACAGTTTGTAGACGAGGTCGGAAAATTAAGAATATTGTCATACGACGCGGTTCAGAAAATATTGAAATTTTTCTACATATTCACAAATACGTATTTACTGTTCTTTTTATCTTATACTAGTGTATCAAATACTCTTTTTATCGTATCATCATATCAGTAGCACACACAGGAATTTTTCAAGGGGGAGGGGATCCAGGGTCGAAAGTCCACTCTTCTCGTATCATGCTCCAGTACGCCACCCAACATATTCTTTTGATTTTGTCGATTTTCGAGAACAAAAAACAGTAAAAAATTAATCATTGAATGAAAAATTAGCATTAATTAATAAAACTAATTATTTTTTACAAATACTTAAATTAAATTTTATGCACTATATACACAGTAGCGCACACGGGAATTTTTCAAGGGGGAAGGGGGCCGGGTCGATAAGTTCACCATTCTTGTATCAGACTCCTTTTGATTTTGTCGATTTTCAGGAACAAAACACAATAAAAACTAATTATTGAATAGATAATTAGCATTAATTAATAAAATTTAATCATTAATAACAAATATTTAATTACATTTTATGTTGTATATACTTAGAATTATAGTCAATCGGAAAAAAAATCAAGGGTTTTGGGGGGTCCGGACCCCAGGACCCCTCCCTTGTGGGCGCCAATGTATATACATAATCAATCGGAAAAAAAATCAAGGACTTCAGGGAGAGGGGTCCTGACCCGGGAACCCCTCCCTCCTCTTGTGTACGCTACTGTGCTATATTAATTTTCGTCAGTTTTTTTTTTTTTTTTGAGCAATATTAACATGTACTTATGTTTTGCGTAATATTGTACTTAGTAACTCAGACCACAGTCAAAAAAATACTTTTCTTTGTTTTTCTTCTGTCGACTGTTTGCTTTTTATTACGAAATTTTTCTATTTCGATACAGAAAAACGGAAGAAAGTGTTTTTATTTCGCTTACTTCAATGTTGGGATAGCTGTGAACCAGTGTTCTGTATTTTTATCAGTGTAGTTAAATTAATTTTTGAAAATTTTTTATCCACATATATAAATGAATGTGATGTAAACCGATTGACTGTTTTTAATATATACCTTTAAACGTTCTCGATATATGAAGATGTGGAATAAATTTGTCAACTTCTTACTATTATGTTTCTTTTTAATTTTAATTTTAGTTATTAAACTTGAAATCATTAATTTTTTCTTTAGCTTTTTTTTATTATGTTGAATTTTGCATATTTTTTTTTTTTTCATGAAATGTTTTTACGTGTAAAAAATTATCAAGATTTACGCAATAAGAGACAGTCTTTAGTTACACCACAAAAGGATTATATTTCATTTTTTTTATTTAATTAGTGCCATCTATACTATGATTTTTCCTACCGCATGGTTAAGAAGTTTATCTTCATTTATATCGAAATGCAGGGCATTGCAATAAAAAATTAGAACAAATCACGCATAAGCATAAAAGTTGTAACTCTTGTCCATTATGGTACACTTATTAATCCAAAAGCAAATAAATTGATACAATTTTTTAAAGCATTCTAAAACATATGGTTAGTGCTTCTGTAAATTTTGCGCATTTATTTACAATTGATAACAAAAAGTGAATTCAAATTTCTCCCGGTAGATGGCGGGATGTGAAAATATCTCCAGAAAATAAGATAATGTCCCAGACATGTGAGGAAGGAAAATGTAATAATTTTTAAAGAAAGATCACATTTAGTGCAAAATTAACTAACGTGATTTTACATAAATTTAAGTCGTTCATGAAGTTGATTTAAATTATTCGGGAATTCATTTATTTTATTAAGATGTTCGCTTTTCTGAAGCAGTATAGATAACCAAAGTAAATTTTAAATATTGTAAAATTCTGAATGCGTTCAGCTAATTTGTAAATTGTGAGACCAAATTGACTTATTTTCATTGCAAAAGAGGGAAAATAAGAGAAAGAAGGAAATTGTAAGAATTCTTTCAAAAGGCTTGCTTAATTAGAAAGAACGGTACTTTTTTTACGTTTTAGAATTCATCATAATAATAATTTTTAAAATATAAATTTTCTTCATCATACAAAATATAGGGATACTTTTAAAATGTTTATAAGTAAAAAAACTTCCATAATTGTTCCGAAATATAATCGTATAGTTACATAAATTTACCATTTATTTACAAAGTGTATCAATTAAGAAAAATTTGGAATCAAATCAACAAAAATAAAATGAACTTTATTTCATTAGTTAATATTTTAAAAATAAATAAACTCATTTAATTTACAAATCAAAATAAATTACTTATATGAAAACCTTAAGATCCTCTTAGCTACGCTTAAATGAATTATGCACATATGGTTTATACAAAAATGAGGAATATAATTATATAAAAATCATTGTGATATTTTTCAGGAATAAATATAAAATAATGCAAATAAATGTAGGCATTATTTTCCCTTTTTTTTCCCATATTAAATGTAGTTTTTTATTATTATTTAATTGTTATTTAAGGTATCCGACTACGTTCGGAACCGTGAATTTAAAAAAGCTCATAAATGAATAATTTTCATGATATTTAGTGCCACTTAGATTAGACTACATATATAAAATTGTTTTAAGGACATTATGACAAAAAATAATTATTTAAATACAATATTTTGGCAAAAAATTAACTTAGAATAATTTTTTTCAAAACGTTCTCCTTTCCTAAAAAATGCTTCTATAATAATAATATTTTGTGTGTGTGTGTGTGTGTGTGTGTGTGTGTGTGTGCTTATATAAAGTCAAGACTTCTCCAGAGAGTCTGAACCAGGATTTTTGAAAAATTCACATTATTTTCAGAGTTACTACCAAGTGAAATAATTAGCGGCGTTTTTTTCTTAAAATTTCTCCCCTCTACTGTAGTAAAATATGGATAAATTCACTTCTAAGTTGTATATTTCAAAAATTCTAGTTCAGCCTCTGTACAAAGGTCTGAGTTATATATAGGCAAAATATTATTATTATAGAAGCATTTTTCATAAAAGGAGAACGTTTTGAAAATTTGTCATTCTATGTACATTTTTTGGCAAAATATTGTACTTAAATATTTTTTATTGCAATAATATTCTAAAAAATATTTTATATACGTTTTCTAATCAAAGTGACATTAAATGTCCTAAATATCATCCATTTATACACCTTTTAAA
>BMAV01019237.1:0-153575 GCA_019973955.1 Trichonephila inaurata madagascariensis
AAATAAAGAAAAATAAATAAATAATGTAAATGGATTTTACAAAATAATGGAAAATAGTTTTTTCTAGAAAAAATAGCATGAATAATAGTAAATTGAAGTATAGTATTTTTATTTCAAGCCATGAAAAAAACGTGTTTTCTTATGTATGATCATCCCACAAAAAAAATACTGAAAACATAAGTTTCCTTATAAAGTTATGATTGCGGAAGAATAGTTATTTCATTAAGGAATTGGATTGCCAGAAGATATGAAAAATAATCGTATCATTTTTAACCAAACATACATTAGTTTTTAAAAGTAAAGGCAGAAAAATTTCATCAAAATGTTTTTTTCAAGTAAACTATTTAATTTCTATTTATATTTTGAAAGGAAAATATTCATACAAATGTTTTTTGTCCCCCTCTAAGACAAATACTTAAGATTTTTTAAAAAAATTGAATACTTTTTGAAAACATTTTACTGGGGATTTTCATGTTTTGATTTCAACAATTTCAAAATTTCATAAAAATTATTAATCTATCAGAAAAAACTCTAAAGAAAAATAAATCTTTGCTATAAAATATCAGATATTTTTCACAAAAACGTGTTAGTTTAAGGTGCTTATTATATTTATAAATGTTAAAAAAAGCAAACATTATGGCTTTGGTGTCACCGATAAGGAGTAAAATCATCAACACGATAAAAAAATAATTTTTCAAGTTTAAACATTGCAAATAGTTGCATCCTGAAGAAAAAAAATAAAAAATAGAGCATAAAAATACATCAACCACAAAAAATCCTAGAAAGCAATTTTCTTAAATTCCATGCCATATATTACGATTCAAAGGCTAATATAATTTTTGTTTCACTTTTTTTAAATTAATATTTCTTTAGTAAAACTTGTATTACATTATCACAAAACTTATAACACTGAATGTTCCAATACATATTTTTCATTTTAATAAAGCAAAATTTTAACTGACTTAGTCACTTAAAATATACACTGTTGCAAACAACAACAAAAAAAATTTGGGAGATGCCCCTTAAATTAAAAAGGTCTGGGGGATCAGTGGGGGAACACGTAAGTCGTAGAAACGTCATGGTATGCAAATATCAGAAACAAAATGTCAAAAGGTTTGAGCGTTCCAAAAAAGCGTGATGTCGCGCGCGCTGCTCAACAGTAGAATGAAATGAAGGACGGAGCACAATTCACCATATTCTCTAAGTTCCAGTGAGTCAGTTCTGAAATATGACTAGAAGAAATCACCTGGACGACTTCCCCGTGGAAGAATGATCGGAAAGCTAGGGAGGTACGTCACCAGTGAGCGACAGTTGGGAATCAAAAAAAGTGTCGTTTCGCGCGCTTAAAACTTTCCCAAACCACAGGTACAGCTGTTAAAAAGGTTGGTGGGGGCCCCCGAGGGACAACTGCGGGGGATGACCGATATATCATCCTGCAGGCGAAAAAGGTCGACAGCAGTCAGCAAGCGCCATTGCCAGAAACCTGTACAGCAAGGGGTCGAAAAGTGAGCGGTTTACTGGGGCCCGGGGCGCCTTCACAAGGGGCCTGTTCACTCCCCGTCCTGAACGCTGCCTCCCGTTGAAAGATGGCCAACGAAGCCACCGTTTACAGGGGGGAGAGCAAAAAAACTGGACAACTGATCAAGGGATCGTGCCCTCTTTACGGATGAGAGTCGGTTCAGTACCAGAAGCGATTCTCAAGGGTTTTGTTTGGAGAAAATCGGGACCCGGTTTTATCCCAGTAACATCAGGAAAGACATCGTTACGTTGGTCCTGGAGTTCTTGTCGGGGTTGGATTATGCTGAACGGCGGAACTGAGCTTCACACGACAGGGGGCCTGTAACCGGGGATCGCTATTGTGAGGAGGTATTCTTCCCCATGTGCATTTTTTTCCGGGTGCCTTGGCCCGATTTAAATTTTTTATGGATGACAATGCAGGGCCCACCCCCCTCTTGCTGTTGAGGAGCTGTTGGAAAGTGAAGATATCATGAATGGATTGGCCGGGGGTGTCCCCGTTTAAAACCCCATTGAACATGTGTGGGATGCTTTGGGGAATATTGCCACCCTTACATCACCCGGGAGAACAACCAACACTAAACAGATGTTGATTGAGGTGGGGGCTCTACCTCAAAAATGTTGCACCAGCTGGTTCTGAGTTGCAAAAGGTGTAACCATTTTAGTAAAGGGAAGGGCATATACCATATTTAAGGAATATCTGCTTGTTGTTTTTTCCTGTTGGGTAGACAATCATTGTCCGATACTATGCGTTCAATAAAGGGTTTTTTTTGATTCCCTACCGTATGGGTTTTATTCCTTTTTTTAGCGCCAATCTTTTGTCATCCTTTCGTACATAATACTCTCCCTCATTTCAAATTTCAAGTCTCTCAGATGATTTTTTGTGAAGTTATGGCAATAAACCCACCTGTTGCTTAAGTTTTGCACACCAGTGTAATTTGAAATCTCTGTAGTAAATATTGTTAATAGGCAATTTTTTTTAGAAATTCAATCCTATTTCTAAATGGAATGTACATTAAAATTAATTTGAATGACTGTAAATAATTTTAGTCTATCTTGTTTCATTCACTTTATATTTCATATAGTTTACATTTATTATATTTTTTTATGGTTAGCTGAAATGATATTTACAAAACCTTTTAACTTTCTTTACAAATTTCGTTGGAAGTGATCTCATTATGAAAAATCTGCTTATATGTTAGTTCAAAATTAATAATTATGATATTAATCCCGAAGAGGGTATTTTGAAAATATGTATCTAAATTATGTTTGAAACCAGAATTTTAATGCAAATTAGAAACACAGTAACAGAAATACATATTTTGTGAGAGAGTCATATTAAAATAAGTGAAATACTTATAGAAATACTTTTAAAGTATGGGAAAATAATCGCTTGAGACCAGATTATACGTATAGTACATTGCAATTAATTGTTTTTGAAAATGTGTTCATATTTTTCTAGTTCACCAGAATATCGATTCTTCTGATGTCATGATTTTTTGCCAGCTAAAATACAAAAATAAAAAAGCAATTAAAATTCTGCAGTTTTCAATTTAAAATTTTCCCAAATTGAAATAGTTTTTTTAAAAAAAAAGGTGGGGATTAATTTGTTTTTTGGGTAGTTTTTTTTTTTTGCAGTACTTTTTCTATCAAAAGAAATATCTGTAAGGAGGACAAAAGTTTTAAAATTTTAATAATCCTGAAAAATGCTTTAAATCCAATTTTAAAAGTGTAGAAAAATTTTCCTTTTGCAACAAAAAAAATGTGTATTTTATGGGGATTTTTTTCGTTAATATTTATACTGTGCGATGGTTTCAAATTTACTTTTGAAACATAGGAATGCATATAGCTTTGTAAGGAAACATTCACTTAAATTTACAAAATATTTTATAAAAATTAAACTCAAATTTTTTTTTGAAGATTTGGATGATGTACTTACGGAATTTCCTTGTAGTAAATTTTTTTCCCAGACGAGGTATCTCTCTCATCACTCCTACTTGAAATGGAAGGCATTACAATTTGAACCGTAAAGGAGGTGGGTAAAACTCAGTCTTTGTTCGCCTTATCATGAAAAATTAAAATATTTATTGAACCTTTAAATTTTATTTATGTGAACTTTAGGTATTGATTTTTCTTTTTTTTCAAAAAAATTGTCGGGGGAAAAAATAGAAAGTCACGAAAAAGGCAAAACTTGGAAAAATTCTTTTAAATTTTTTGTTTTTTTTAAGCGTTTTTTTTTAAACTTTTCTTTTTAAAAAAAACTGTTAAGCTTTTGGGAGCACCACTGTTTTTTTGATCCCCTCAAATACTATAATAATAAGGCTTTTAAACTGACATTCTTTTTGTTTTGGGCACCCGAGGCGTTGATGTGATACGAAACAAAAAAAATTTTGCCCGGAGGATCGGTCAGACTCATTACGTCACCCCCCGTTTTCCCAAAGTTTTTCACCCTCGCATGTCATTTTTAAAATGAAAAAAATTTTTTTTGCATTATGGACATTTTTTTAACGTAGTATTGTATGCGTTTTGTGTTTTTTATTAAAAAATGATGAAACTAAAGAACCCCTTTTAATCAATCGGGGCTGTACTCTCTTTTATGAAAAATCGAGAAAGTTTCCCCTCAGTTTTTCGATTCCAGTTGAGATCACGACACACAAGTACAAAAGTATATAAAATATGGGAAAGAACAAGTATATAGATAATCCAAACATTGATAGGTATTATCAGAGTAAAGTGGTGCTAGACTTGTTGGTTGCTGTGCACATGTGGCATCTGTACTTTGGTATTTTGGGAAAACCGCCTTTAATCACACCCCAGAAAAAAAAACACCAAGTTTTGGGATATGCTGATCCCTTCAAGACCCCTGCTACTGGAGGGTTTAAAAAGGACGATACACCAGTGAAAGCGAGAAGGAAACATTTTGGGAAGACATTTGTTTAAAATAGTTTAACATTGTTTTTTTCCCCCTGTTTTTTTATTGACAAAAAAGTTTTTTTAAAAAAAATTTTTACATTTTCTTTTTCGGACTGGTATCAGTTTTAAAAATAAAAAGGGAATTTCCCGATGTTCAAAAAATAGGCCAATTTGTACCTACCTCCTTTTAGCAATCCAATAAATAACCCTATGCTCAAAATATATATTATGTATGTAATTTAATATAAAACTTTTTTTAAGAATAAAATAAATTTCGGATATTATACGCAGAGCTGTGATTTCTTAATTCTCAAAAATATATTATATTATGTGTTTATACTAGCCGTTATCAGGGTAATTTTATTGAATTAATTATTTTCAAAACAATTAAATACATTTTTTTCCCTTAGCTAAATATAAACGAACATTTATTAAAATACACTTTATGACGATAAGAACAATATATTTTACTTTTTTATATTATTTCATGTAAAGTATAATTAATTTTTTAGTAATGGATTAATCAGTGAGGCACATTTGCATTAATTAATAAAAACCTCGCTTTTTCAGCTGAAAGATCATGTTAAAATTATTACTTATTAGCATTTATCCGTCATTTCTCTGGGACTTTCAGGTCGTATGTCTACTTATTGTTTATTAAGTTATTGACATCTAAGTACTAGCAATAAGCGTTTTATATTGTAGAGAAAAACATCCTTAGAAAAAATAATTAAAGTATCTATTACTAATTAATTAATTATTAATTTGTGCTTCTTAATTTAGAAAGGACGAAATTTTAATTTATAAAAAAATTGAATTTAATTTTACTTTCCATAACTTCCTCAAAGTCGATTTCCGTAAAGCGTATTCTTAGCAGATCTCTATTGAACAAAAGTAACACGCGGGCCGAAATTCAAGTCTTTAAATGTAATAGGTCAGAAGATCTGATAGTGAGTGAGATATGGAATGAGTCGTTTTTATTATATAAAATTTCGAAATAATCCACGTAAAATTATAATCCATAACAATAAATAATTGAAATTTAAACTCGTTGTTATAGAAAAATTATAAAGAAATTTAAAAGTATGAGTAATTTCATTCTGCATAAAAAAGTTATTTGTTTCATACTTCTGTGAAAAAAGTTTTACAGACCTAAAATGACTTTTTTATTAACTTTAAAAATATGTTGAAAGGAAATATTACTTTTATTTTGTTAAAGGAAACAGGATACAAAGCATGATTATGATAAAATTGAAAAATTTCTATTCTTTTCTATTTTCAAAAGTTTACGTTGAAAGAATGTAAATAACGCATTATAAAGTAACTCCTTTGTATTTGAAAGTGCTTCCAGTATATTTTATACAAAAGTAAACTCTGATCTAAGGGGACTTTCTGTACAATTCGTTTCTGTATTAACTTGGCAAGGTCTTTTTTGCAGTTGGAAAGACAGAACATGAGGAATATTTTTACTGTTTCATACTGAGTCGATGCTATATAAGTTTTTTAAACTAATTGTAAAAAATATCCAAAACTCAGCATTATAATATTACATATCAGCAATATAACTTTAAAAAAATAAATATAAACTATATTTTATTTAATCAGATGTAATTACAGTTAATATGCAAAATTAATGTAATACTGTTGCCATATTAATCAAATCCCAATGAAAAATATGTATTCTATTGTATATATAATGAATGTGAATTTCGTATAAAATTATATGTCAAATAATTTTAAGAATGGCAACGAAGAATCTACTAATCGATCTTTTTGACTAATTGTATGTTTTTTTCACTGTTTAAGGTAAACCCCATTCACAACCGTGATTTTTAAAAAACGTATAAAGGGAAAAACTATTTATGATATTTAGGGGTCACTTAAGTTAGAAAAAAGTATATAAAATGTTTATATAAGAAAAAAGTATATAAGAATAGTATTACAAAAGAAAAAATTTTTTAAGAACAATTTTTTGACAAAAAAAAGAAAATAAAAGTGAACCCCCTTTTTAAAATATTCTCCTTTTTTGAAAAATGGGTTTATTATATTAATATTTTGCCTGTATATAGTTCAGACCTCCCCCAAAGAGGCTCAACTAAAATTTTTGAAATATATAACTTAGAAATTGGGGTTTTTTCCCTGTTTTGACAACAGAGGGGAAAAAATTTTAAAGAAAAAAAAAGCCAATAATTTATTGCAATTTGGTTTGGGAACTCTGAAACTAATGTGAATTTTTTTAAAAATTATAGTTGAACCCTGTGTTCAGAAAGGGCTGGGGCTATATAAAAGGGAAAAATATTATAATAGAAGCATTTTTCACAAAAGGAGAACATTTTTTAAAAAAATTATTTTTTAAATTAATTTTTGCCAAAATATTGTATTTAAATAATTTTTTTTTCAAAATGTCCTTTAAAACAATTTTATGCATGTATTCTAATCCCAAGTGACACTAAATATCATAAAAAATTTCCCTTTATGCGCTTTTTTAAAACACGGTTCTAAGTAGTCGGATACCTTAAAAAAAATTTAAAAAAAGACTTTTTTAAATGGACAGAACAAAATCTAATGGTTTAATATTTTTATACGCATGAAGTGAATTCATAATTGCTGTTACTTCAATTCATCTTTCGAAAATTGAAGCTAGTATAATATTAGCTATGACAAAATTTATAAATATTTAAACCTTTATATAGAATAATATCTAGTGACCCAAATTCAGAACATCGCAGATGCTAATAATCTCAATTATGTAAAGTTATATTTTATTTAACTATAATATATATTTACATAAGTTTCATTATTATTATATTAAGGATAGGCTTGTCTCTCTTTAGTTACTTAATTATTATTAATACAAAACATGCAGATTTCGTTCTTTGTTAAATATTTAAAATGGTTCCATTTCTAGTTAATTTTACCTTATTTGGTATTTATAAATTAATGATAGATATTCCACTGTAGAAAATTATTAGTTTAACCTGAAAAGAAGATGAAAAATATGCACATTATAGAATGTTTTGTTTTTTTAATGTTATAATAGTTAACCAAAAATGTGTTTCAATACCTTAAAAATTAAATATATGTTGCTTGTTTTTGAGGTTTTAATGAAATCTATTATTTTTTTATGAAAGAAAAAAAGATTAATTTTTTAAAAAACTGAGATATGTGTTTGATATTTTTAGTATTTTTATTTTTTAGTTTTCAGTTAGAAAAATGTGTTTTTGAAACTGTTGCTCATCGATTGTTATTTTTATAAATAAATGTAGCATGAATACCTCCCATTTTATTAAATGAAGTACCACATAACAAGTGTGTTTAAATGACGCACATCTATATGCATGCTTAAAACTTTATTTGCAAACTTTTATATAATTAAGTATTTTAAAATCCTAAATAATATTCAGTTATACATTCAACATTATATTTCGGCGCATATCTTTAAAATTGTTAGAAAACTAAAAACTAAATAATGTAAAAAAAAATTACAGAAACATCTCTGTATATTTTAATAGAATGAATGTTTATAAAGCAATGTGGGTAAAAAAAGAAACAAAATATTTTAATCATGCATGTTCCATTTCTAACGTGACAAATACCATACCAACCATAACACATTTTATGCATTTCTTACACTTTTCACCTGAATTCTTGAATCAATATTATTTTACAAATGTGAGAACATATCCCATAAAAGTTTTATTAGCGAAAGCGAAATTTTCACCATTTTTATTTATGGTCACATAAAAGAATCCGAAGAGAAATCGGCATCCTTTGTTAGATTTTGCAGTTTTCACAATGAGGTATTCATTACGGTTTCCTTTCAGAAACGAAGACAAGGATAATATTTGGTTGTCAATGGTAATGAAAAGCTGCTGGTAACAAAGACAAACAACATCTATAAAAAACATTTTTTTGTCTTCTGCTTATATTCTGATAATGAGTATCTGAACGAAGGTACCCCATTTACCCCGAACTGTCAAAGATATTTAACAATAACCAAATATTTGATATGTCATGCATTTTTTGAATGATATATATTAAGATTAGGAATATTATCATTTATTACAAGATTCAGAATATTTCTGCAAGAAAATGTTTTATTAATAAAGAAAAACTTTAAAAGGGGAAATACTAAACCCCAAAGTTTAAGTGTATGTTTTAAAACTTATTAAGCTGCACAATCCAAAATATACTACAGAATTTATTAAAATATTATTAATCGTCTTCGCAGTTTTTGTTCCATGATTTAAATCAAGTTTTCTGAATTTAATAGTTGTAACATTGAATTAAAATAGCGTTTAGTATCATTAAATAAATATAATTTAATTTCAAAAGAAGTAAATGTTTAAAAATATATGTTTACAAAATGATTCACATAAATTTATCAATTTCTATGATTTAATGTTATCATTGTACGATGCGTAGGCAGACATTTTACACTCGTATATTTAAAAATTATTGTAAAATGAAGAATTTTTTTTTTCTTACCCGGAAAATTTTCCATATATATAACAGTTTATTTCACTAAAAATGCTTTATCTAAGACCGTTCATGTGGGGATTAATGATTTGTGTACATTTATTTTTATTTCTGTTTTTGACACTATTTTCTTTTCGAGAAATACAAAAATTAAGCTTCATTAATTTTAGTATTCTTGTTTTAACATTACTATTAAAGTATAAACTTAAAAGACGAATCAATGTTATTATTTCGATAGTCGAACACTTTATTATAATAGGAACTTTTTCTTTTATCCAATTTCAGATTCAATACAAAACGTAATTTATATTTAACAATTTATTATTCAATTTCAAATAAATAACGCATTGATAGCAATTTTTTTAAAATATTGTATTTTTACTTCTACGAGATGAAAAATATTTCATCCCCCTTTTAAAAATCTTTAGACATAAAAATTAATTTTTATATTTTCAGATACCCTACTTAAAAGTAAGAAATTTGAATACCATAGCTCATTTCTTAAAAATTATTTTTACTCAAATACTTCTTAGAAAATTTATTTTTAGTACATTTTTATATAAAATTAAACACTGAAAAAAAATTCCTTTAACTAAAAATTATTATAAATATAAATTATATGTACTCAAGTGTTTTATAATAATGAAAATAATAAACAACAAATATTTATGAAAATTAAGTTTTTATAAAGGGTAAGAAATTTTAATATTTCTCTTTTAAAATTTAGTAAATAATCTTAAAGTATTAGCCATACAAAATTAATGGGGTGGCAGTGGGACACGGGGGGGGTCGGACCCATTTTAAATTTTTTTTTCCGATTGGTTATAATTCAAAATATATAATCGAAAAATTTAAATTTAAAATATTTGTTTTTGATTAATTTTTTTAATTAATTAATTATTTATTCAATTATTTTTTACTGTTTTTTTGTTCCTTAAAATCGACAAAAAAAAAACCCCATGTCAAGAATGGTGAACTTTCAACCCCCCCCTCCGAAAAATTCCCATTTCCCCACGGGTTTTGGGTATTTTTTTTTTGAAAATAATTCATTAAAATTATTATAACATAACTAGAAAACTTTGATTAGGTTGAGTAGTTCCTTCAAAATATGTTGTATTGTATTTAATTCTTAGCACATGAATCATTATTTTTTTCTTTAAATATAAATATAATAAAGTGAAATAATAATATCATTGAAATCTTAATTTTAATTCAAAATAATTCGTAGAATTATTATTTTACTTGTACCTGATGAAAAAACATCGAATTCTATAGAAGATATTTTCCCAGTTTTATGTTTTTTAATTTTTTTATTCAAAGATCTTAACTTATTACTAGAAACAAATTATAATTATAATAATGAGAAATATTTATTTTTAATCTAAGAAATTTATTTTAAAATTTTAAAGAATGGCTTAAGGGGAAAAGCACAGTTAAAATATTTAATTAAGAAATGTAATATGCATTATATATCCACGAAAAGTTTACTTTTGCAGCAAATTCTTTTGGAAGTTATATTTTTACGCAACCCCTTTTATTTAAATGGAAATAGCTTTTTGCACACCCATTATTTTTACGCTATCTGTTTTTATCCTTTTTTAACTGTCTACTCTGTTCTTTTAAATTAATGTTGCATTAACTTAAACTGGGAGTTTATTTTCGCCAACATCTTTCGTCCATTGCAGAAAATTTTTCGCAGCGAGTTCGAAGTATTGGAACAAGCATAGTGTACACTAGTTAATGAAAAATGGATAAAGGCTTGCAATGTCTTCGAGATACTTAGTTGCAAAAAAATACACGAAAATGCTCTCCCCTTTTTTTTCTTTATGCCTCCGTGGCTTTGTTTTTATGAGATCAAGTCGATGGATCAACAAAAAAGTAAAATAACTTCTCAATTTTTTTATCAACTGTATTCTGGATGGACTGTTTGGAGTAAATTACTTATGTAATGCAGCTGATTTTTTATCAAATTAGAAAATTTTAATTACTTTTCATTTATTTTTACATTAAAGGAATTTTTTAATGTAGGAACCCCCTTTTTTGAAGAACGGAATATCGAAAAAAAAAACTTATTCATAAAGTTTGCATTAATATTTAATCAACATCAGTTGTACTGAAACATTATGATAGGTTCTTTACAGGGTCTAATTTTCAATTTTCTAAAAATAAAACGCACATAATAGCAATTTTACACTAAAAGATATTATTATCCATAACCCTTAATATATAATTGTAATAATGTTGCTCATGTGTTTCTCAAAATTGATTGCTATTCTGTTGAAAGAGAAAGATTTGATGTCAAAATAGAAATTACTTTTTTAATTTATGTTTTGAAAGTTTTGGGACACAAGAAAGATATACCTCAAGGATTACAATAAATTCAGTTTGTAATTATACCCAGATTTCCACAGGTCATTTTAGTAATAGTAAATACAATTAGGTAAAGCAATTACCTTTCTTAAAGCTTAGCCTTAAATCGAACATATTAGATTCGTTTCTGCCAGATATTAAATTGTATTCTACAATTAATTTTAATTTAAACTGTTTTTTAAACTTTATATTATATATTTCATTACAAGAAATTTTAATTTAAACTCAATTAAATTTTTACCTATTATTCAAATTTTATTTTCGAACACTTATATTTAACACAATATAAAATTGCTGAATGTCTCGATAATAAGAGTCTATTATGACTAAAAACACATTTTAAAAGATTTCATTGATACTTGATTTAATCTTCAATTTCAACTTTTTATCATCATTCTCTCGATGAATAAATCTTGCAGCATAAAAATTTCACTTAGATTATAAGTTATAAATTAGTAAATAAAAGTAGTAGACAAAAATAGGTTAAGTCCTTTTCTTATTATTAGAGACAAAAGCAGATTTCATTTTCATCATTTGACTGTTTCATAATATTGTATTAAATACTCACGTGCATTTCTATATTAACTTTTTGGATGTTTTATAACTATATTTGATATTAAAACACTACCTTGTGAAAAAAAATCTTGTGCCCAGATGAGAATTAATGTATAAGTGATGTTCTTTTGTATATAAAATACATGGGACAGAAAGAACGGCAGATGCAAGACAGCTATCGAAGTAGTTTGAGGAAATGAAGAATTAGCCAGTGTTTTAGAAGTGTTACTGAGCAATCTCACCAGAAAAGATTTAAAGCGCAGGAATCTAATATCTGCATTAGAAGTTCACTATATTAAAGGATCGCAAGATAAGGAAATCCTGTCTTAATCTTAATTTGATAGAATTAAGTTTTGCAAATTCTTTCTACAATTTTTAAAATGGTCTTTATATATATTGATTATTCTAAAGTGAATAAAAGAGTAAAAGATATCTGAGCATCATGTATCTTCTAATATCTAAAATTCTTTGCTGTAATATTTAATATTTAGCATGACAATTTTACATTATCGCATGCATACTGTAATAAAAACTTGGAAAAAAATTGATTAGACAATCAATATTGATCAATATTTATGTATATAAAACCTGATAAATGTGTGCTAATTATATTTAATTTCATCCATTATTAATTAATGTAATCTATTAATTATTTTTTGATGAAAATATAATAATTTAAATTAGACAAAATTAATAATTTCCTGATATTATACTTTTCTGCCTTATTATTTTTATATTCCAGAATTCAATAGAATTTCAATCAGTTCAAGCTACGATGTGTAAAAACTCAAACTGAAAATGAATTTTAAACTTATATGCTTCCTATTATTGAAGCTTTGAAAATTATTCTATTGATTTAACATGATTTCTTAGAAATTCTGCAACCAAATGTTGTTCACTATTTTGATAAATTAAAGTAAAATCGTTTGTTCATTTGTAAAACAAAAACATTGAATTTTCCATCCTTGTTACACACAGTCATCAGTTTGAGCATTTATGCATTATTTATGCTGCTAAGTTTGTCGCAATTTAGTGTGCTCTTCATTAATTGTCGGTATAAATGCTACATTTATACCGACAGCATGACTATCTTAAAGACATTTGATTATTACAACTAACGGTAGTGTCTGGTATTTTCAACATAGCATGTCGACATAGCCAGAATTTTGATACAAAGAGTTATTAGATTCAAAGTCACGTAGGTATCCTAGGCAGTGATTGAGTTACTTGCAGCAATATCTTTCAGCTAGTAGTTCTATTCTGTTATTCTGTGATATAAAACACGTCATTTTGAATCATATTCAAGCGACATGGCAGGGATATATATGTTTTTGTGTGTATGGTCGCTTGTTACAATTCCATTATTTTTACAGAAGCAAGTTTATAGCCCATTGTTTGGAATAAATAATATAAAAAGATATAAATAATAAGTAATAATAAATAGTCATCAATTAAACATTTTTATAGTTACGTCTGGGATAATTTGAATTTTAAAAATTTCTCAGCTAGAATTTTGTTTCATTAACAAATTATCAAATTAGCTTTCTCTGTATTTAAATAGTTTATGAGTATTAACAGACAAAGTATTAAATGAGTTACAAGAAAAATTTATTAAGTTAAATGTTATTTTGAAATCAGGTAAGTATTCAAGTTCATTACTTTATTTTTATAATACTATTACTTATATTTTCATTTTAAATAATAAAAATATGATTAAACTTTTAAAATTTATCTTCTCTTAATATTTTTATTATTGGAAAATTCTTTAATAGAACTTATGATAAATTTTTTATTATTATTATTTATTCTTCTTTAAACAATAAACAATCACTCTGAAGACTTATTAAAAGAGCGAGCTTCTATAGATTTCATAAGATATTTTAAATAAGATTTTGTTTTTGAATATTTCCTTAGGTAAAGTATGAAAAATATCCAGATGAATTGTGTTTCACAGAAAAAAAATCATGTATTATGTATACATATAGTGAACACAGCTAAATTTGAAACTATTTTTTGATAATCTCATGTAATCTCTCATATATATACTTTCAATAAAAATAAAACAAGCATCTTTATATTTATTATGCACACTACAATAATTTTTCAAAGAAACAAATCCGTTTGTTAAAGTTTAAATCTTCATATTTGAAGGAAGATTGTATTTTTCTTCCTTTTTCAGAAAGGCAAACATTCTCATTTTTTATACAGAAATAATTCTTGAATATCTTTCAACATATCTTCATGCCATAGCTATATTTCAAATATTGTTTGACATTGGTTATCATGTCTCTATGGTATAATACATGGAGCAGATTCATATATTATACGACAAATATTCAAATAATTTCTGGCTTCCTATTTTTTTAACATATTTGAAAATTAAACATGATTTGAATAATTTTCCACAAAGGTCTCTGTATTACAATAAATATATATTAAAAAGGGAAAGTATTCCAAAAAATTAAGAAATAATTTTTTGACAGTTTCTTGAAGCTCATATCACAAAAGAACATATTCAACAATATGAAACAATGATTTTTTCCTGCTGCAGGTAAATAATCTTATAATAGGAATTAAAATCAATCTTTATAAATTTTTAAATCTAACTGTGAAGTAATCAAGACTTTAATGTTGTCTTCAAAAACAGTGCATTCCTTAATTTTTATCGAGTTTTCTTTTTACATTTATACTTGAAATGTAACATGAATGATCTGAATTGGAAATGAAGAAGCGAAAATTATTCCATTCAGAAAAAATGCATGCAATGTCAAAATGGCATGCAATTTCTTTGAATCCATTTCTCATTCTTTTCTGTAAAAACATATTTCTTGTGTAAATGCTATATATACATTATGCAAGACCAAATGATCACTGTGGTTCATTATAGTCGAGAAAACCATTAAGCTCTGTCATTCATTCTCGCTAGAACATTAGTTAAGAGAAGTGTATGAAGATAGATGAGAATGTGAAGAAGTATAATTCCAGTTTTAGCTATGTGCGGTATAGTGACAAATATTTTGGATAGGGATATTCCTGAAACTTCGAAATAACTTATTCAAAAAATAGTATACATTTTATACTTTTGTGTCAATTAATTGCTTCAGAAATCATAATATTTTAGTAAATTTACTTATAACAGATTATTTAGAGACTATTATCATTATTTATACTTTCACCAAGAAAATTATTTTCATATATATATAAAAAAAATTACCATTTAATTTTTAAGAGTCATCATTCACTGCTTTATTAGTATTATTACTAATAATTTAATGTGTCGAACTGAACTTTTATTGCCTTGAAGTAAATAAAAATGCTACCTTTTGAAATTAAAATATAGGAAAACATAACTGATTCTAAAAGTTAAAGTACAACTAGTTCCACATTACGCTTCCCATATAAAATGAATAAAAAGTAGCCAAAAATACAGTTTATATAAGAATTTTCGTAACTAATTTCCGTAAAACCTCAAGAAAAAATACGAATACACACATCATGAGTATTTTTTAAGAATTAAACATATATAATAATTGGTGTAAATTGAGAATATTACATTTAAGTTGTTGATCTTCAATTAATAGTATATATGCATTGTTGGGCATATTTCTCTAAGGCATATAATTTACTCACAGTTTATTTAGACCAGATAAAGATTGTTTTGTTGAGATGACGCAAACTGTATTGAAGGAAATGGGGATATCCCACGTAGATAGCTACAAGACATTTTAATGTGTCTAATAATGAGCCCCAAAGATTCTTAGATCAACGGGAATCGAAAAGTCAATACACAGAAGATACTGGAAAATATATCCAATTAGTCGCCTCTGCAATACATCTGCATGACCCCTTTTCAGTTATTTCGGTACGAAGGAGGAAATAACTGTGATTAAGCACTTTTCGAAATCATTGTGCTTTAAAAGGAATGAAAGCTTCTACTACGATCTAGGATCAAAACGTAATTTATACGGGATATCCTTCGTCTGTGTCCTTTATTAATACGGTCGATTTGCATTGAGCAAGAGAACATATAATTTCGATCTATTGACATTGGGTGTTTGCACTCTTCAAAGATGAGTTCTGGTTTACTTTCGAGAATGATCCTGGTTGTGCTTTGATTTGAAGAGAATAAGGCACCAGGTACTATCAAAATTATATTATTAAGATGTACAGTTATAAGAAAAATTGAATCATTGTTTTAACTTGAAGGTCATACTGAGATCTCCATGAGTTCCTTGGAATAAATATGTTCAAAAAATAGAACTCTCTCTAGATCCTTAAACCATGTGTCATAGATTAAAGAATCCCCAATCTGTCAACGAGCATCATTAAGATCGCTGATGGTTTTACGTGTTCTTGATACTCGCAACCACGATACAAACACTTAAGTTTTAAACAAATTGTTAAGAAAAATGTCTTTTATAGTTAGTAACTAAATAAGAGATATAGGATTTTTTGCTTTAAATTTTGGTCTTTATATGTTTATAATTCTTACTGGGTTTATATCAGAAGTTTCAATTCAATTGGGTCAATTCAGATTAGAGGCACCCTCCCGTTGAAGTATAAAATTTGCCATTTTGTCATAATATTTGTTGAAAATTTAAAAAAGAAAAAAGGGTCAGATATAGTCACAGTGTAGCTATTTTTAATACCTCCTTCTCATACTATACTGTATGCCACAGATCGCATGTAGTGCATGCTTAAAGCGTTTTCTTGCAAATTCGGAAAAATGCTGAAAAAATAAACACATGAGAGTCATTTTCAAACTATGTTACTTCTAATACAACCTATCAGTTTAATTCTTAAGTATGAAAGAAGAAAAAGAATAAAGGAAAATGTAATCTGTTTGTCAAACACACACAGCCAGTTTTTTTAAACTTAAGGTAAAATATAAAAATTATCCTGTTTCTTCTTTCAAAATTTCTAACCACTTCTGTAGCTGATTGGTTATGATTTCGATTGATTGATTGAATATTAACTTCTCTCTGTTCAGCTACACAAGGGCTTTTGGCTACGGACTACGTAATTTTCAACCATGGTCAAGTGACGTGGACGACACCTGAGCTGGCACCCCCCTCTCCGAACTACCACACCACACCAAAGGGAGGACGTTTCAGCTCTAGACAGATTTAACGTGCATCGCTGCCCTACACAGCGGGTCTTCAGTGGTACTGGGCTCGAGCTCGTGACAAGGCAAGCCACGATCCGATACCTATACCACTCGGCTACCGCTGCCACTTGGTTATGGTTTCAAACTCATGACTGGTAGTAATCCACCCGAATCGAGATTTCGAATCATGCTGCCAGTGAAGACTCACCACACAGCTGGACTGAAACACACCATACCTGACGAAGCTAGACGAAGTCAAGAAGATGAAGTGTTAGAAAAAGCATTTTTAGTTGATGTTGATAGACTGTTTTGGAGATTTTCTAATAAATGCAAGATTTTGTCTGGAATATAGTTTTTTGATCTTAAATATAAATATACACATTCCACTTCAAAACATGAGGTAACTCAGTTAAACCGTGATTAGGAAATGTGTGACACTGGTTCTCACTTTAAGGTATCCGACTACGTTCGGAACCGTGATTTTAAAAAGCACATAAATGGATAATTTTCATGATATTTAGTGTGAGATTATAATACATGTATAAAATTGTTTTAAGGGCATTTTGACAAAAAAAATTATTTAAATACAATATTTTGGCAAAAAATTAACTTAGAATAGTATTTTTTTCCAAATGTTCTCCTTTTCTGAAAAATGCTTCTATTATAATAATATTTTGCCTGTATATAGCTCAGACCTCTCTACAGAGGCTCAACTAGAGTTTTTGAAAATTTCACATTACTTTCAGAGTTACCACCAATTTAAATAATTATTGGCGTTTTTTTCTTAAAATTGCTCAGCTCTGTTGACGTAAATATGGATAAACCCACTTCTAAGTTATATATTTCAAAAATTCTAGTTGAGCCTCTGTACAGAGGGTCTGACCTATATACAGAACAAAATATTATATAGAAGCATTTTACAAAAGTGAACATTTGGAAAAAAATTATTCTAAGTTAATTTTTGCGAAATATTATTTAAATAATTTTTTTTGTCCAAATGTCTTTAAAACAATTTTATGCATGTATTATAATCTAAGTGACACTAAATATCATGAAAATTATTCATTTATGCGCTTTTTTAAAATCCCGGTTCCGAACGTAGTCGGATACATTAATTCGACGAGTCTGTAATTGTATAAAACTCGGTACATTTAGGAGTTAGAATGAGAATGATATTAAGTAAATTTAATATTAAAGGAGATATTCTGAAAATATTAATCATGAAAGAAAAACTAGAGGTAATATAATACGTACAAGATGTTTACAATCCATACTGTGATAGATAAATTTCTGTAAAACAGCGTTTCACAAACTGTGGGGTGCGCCCTCCTTGGAGGGCTTGAGAGACCTACATGGGGCGAGCATACCAAAAAGTCCAAATTAAAAGATTTAAAATAATTATTAATTTACCGAAAGAAAGCAAATCAAAATACATTCTGGCATGATAAATAAAATACATATTCACACAAACATAGATGCTTATAAATGTATCAATGCGGCAAAAAGTATTTAATTGATGTATCAATACTAAATTAAAAGCATGTTTAGCAAATACTAGTGATTTCCAGGGACTTGTTATACAAAATATAAAACATATATGGATAATATGTGCAGTTTATAATATTAAAGTCGTATTATATAGTTTTAGCGTCGAAGTACATTATTATTACCTTCAATTCATCGTTGTTGTATGAGGGGGGCGCGATGAAAATTATGACAAAATTGGGTCGCCAATATGGAAAGTTTGAGAAGCACTGCTGTACAATGTGTCAGCCCTGCTGAAGAATTAGGAATGATTAATTAATAAAATCTGACTGGATCTGACTTCTTTTATTAATACATAAAATCAGTGTAGTAAAATATTTCCCTTAGTTAAAAAAGTTATTTATGAAATGAGCTATGAAAGAGTTGAAATTGATGAACTTTATTCAAGCAACCACTTCGGAGCAAAGCCTTAACAAGGTCCTACTAAAAGTAGAAGATTCTTATTTTCTGATGTATACTAAAGGGAAAGTTCTTATATAACTTGTAAATTAAGTTTAATAAATAAAAAATATTTCTTGAAACCAAAAATCAAAATTCTTTTGAAGAAACAGTTTTTCACTGGGATTGATGAACTAAGTATTATCACACGCATAATTGAGAACTCATATTTGCAGATAAAGCACAAACATAGATTTAAC
The DNA here is from genome assembly GCA_019973955.1 of Trichonephila inaurata madagascariensis. Classification (NCBI taxonomy): domain Eukaryota; kingdom Metazoa; phylum Arthropoda; class Arachnida; order Araneae; family Nephilidae; genus Trichonephila; species Trichonephila inaurata. The sequence goes on from BMAV01019237.1 coordinate 19,123, forward strand.
ATTTTTACAGATACTAAATCTTTTGAAGATAAGATAGTTTTTTTCATATCACACATCTGCAAATGAAGTCTCTTGACATTTACCAATAGAAAATAAAGTAAGATAAGCGAAGCTGAAATTAACATGACCTTATTATTATCAACCAACGATTACTACAAAGCAGAATTAAATTATTTCAACTGTTCAGTAACGTCAAGCAAGTGTCACATTTCCATCAATTCATGTTTTTATAAAATCATCTGATTTCTTGTGTAAAATCAAAATATATTGCATATCATAGAAATATTTAGATCTTAAAAATTCATTGTATCAATTAAAACTTCTTAAATATAACTACAATAAACAATATTCCATTCATGAATAGATATCATTAAATAATACAGAATATTTTTTTGTGATCTTGCAATAATGAACATTCATAAAGCAAAAAGCATCAAGATGGACATTTTGATGATTGCTTGTTGGCATTATGCTCTCTTGATTAGTGTAGCAATGAACAGAAAGGCAATGCCAAAGATTATATCGACTTTCAAGAATTCCATTTTTAATAATATTTAGTAATTGTTTGCATAAGAATGTAATCTGTAATTTTTAAATCTTAAAATTAAATTTTTGGAGTATTTTTTGTAATTATATAAATATTATTAATTAAAATTATCTTAAAACGTAAAAAAATAGACATGCCCACTAACCACAATATAACATAAAAAAAAAAAAGCTTGGGTCTGCCATGTAGTTTCATTAAGTTAATAAGCTGATTTTAGTCAATGTAATGGCCTGCCATCAATGAGCATCAAAACCTGCTTTAATTCATTGTAATAGTTAAAATAAATACAGTAGAACCTGTTTTTGTGAGGTCTTTTATGCGATTTTTTATGTGCGATTTTTTTTATGCGGTGTAGGAATTTCAATGGCTTTGACGCCACTGTAATGTTTTCTATCTATTTACTAGTGGCGTAACGGAAATTTAGAACCCCTCTGAAATTAAGGTTTCCCCTTTAATTTTTATAAATTGGGTAAATAATTTTGCGTTAGTAAAACCTTGGACTGGGGTCCTGCAGCCCCCCCCTTTGGCAGGACTCAATGACCCTCCATTGTAATTTTTCTATCTTTTACCAGTGGTGTAACGGAGAATGTTGGGACTACCCCGAAACTCAGGCTTTGCCTTTAATATTTTATAAATTGGGTAAATACGTTTTTAAACGTAAGTGGGGCCGGGCCCCAAAAGTTCTGCCCCCCCCTGTGATGGGGGGGATGAGTTACGCCACTGAAATGTGCCCGTCAAGACGCTCTGTTCATTTTTATCTAACCCCCCCCCAAATGCGCTCGTTGCTTTCTCTCCCTCCAGCACCCCCGGCTTGATTGAAGAAGAAATTTTAAAAGACGTGCTTTTCAATAATTTGATAAATTGGGGACGAAGCCGGCGGATAAAAAAATGCAGGGATCACTTTTTAACAAATTGAAAAGCATTTTCTAAAATATATACCAGTTATAAAAATATAAAATTAAAAAAAGGGGTTCAATCATCTGTAGCTATTTATCTGACATTTACAAGTAACTGTGACCACCCCTCCTTTGTAACAAAACTTATCTCTTACTTTATGTTTTTTAAAAAAAAAATCATTTGAAATTGCACCTTCAAGTGACGAAAGCATTTCGAACTTATTCATTACAGGACTTGGGAATGAGTAGCGATGAATTTGTATGTGCATTTTAAAGACTTTTCCATATATTAAGAAAACGATATGTTTTTTAAAAAGTTTCCATGTGTTAAAAATTTTTTTTTTGAGGAAAACCCAAAACGTAAATAATTGGCATATTTTATAAATGCGACTTTTTTTAGGCGGTCCCTATCCACCGCATAAGAAAAAATCAGGTGTATTTCCACGAATTAGTTTGCTTTATGTAAGAATTTATGAAATCTTTGAATATTTTTTTTGTGCGTTTATTTTTATGCGGTCCTTATCTACCGCACAGAAACAGGTTCAACTGTAATTCAAGGATAAAAAAGGAACATTAGGCATATTCTTAGAAAGCATCCATAGTTCTTATTTTTGAAGGCTTTCAATCATACAACGAGTATAATACACTACAAGAAAATAATATTTCTAAATTTAATTTGCAGAATTTCATTTAACCAATAAAGAAGAGTAATAAAATAAGGTGAATATTATTTAAAATAAATTTTGAAATAATTAAATTGTGTGTACCTTTGTTGCTTTAATTTTAGTTTATTTTACTCTTAGTGCTTAACTTTTTGATTAGAAGCGTTATAACTTATGTACATGATGTTAAGAATCGCTATTTTAAAAATGAACCTTTCAATTCCTAGTACCATATATTGAAATAAAAATTATTAATAAAATGACAATTATTAAATCAACATTTTTCTTTAGCAGAGAAGCTCAGTACAAAATTTCAAATCAGTATGTTCCCTTCTTTTTTTTTGGGGAGGGTGCTGAAAAAATTAAGTTTTTCATAATAGAAATATTCGTTTATCTGAAACAAAAACAAAATATATAACAGGCGATTCCTAAGATATTCATTTATAGCAATTTTACTTCAGAATAGAATATCACTAAAAATTATGTAGAAATGAAATATATCTGAATTTAAGAGAAGAGAAATAGTAATTGAATATTTTGTGTGCATTTGAATCTCTAGCAGATTTAACGTGCACGATATCCGTTATTCGAAGGATCTTCAATGCAGTCTTGGCTGGAGCATATGATTTGATTGATATATCGCCGACAACGAATTTGGGACTTAATAATTAGCTAACGATATATTGGCTTGTAAGAAGTGTCCTACTTACTTCACTTGGTCTTAGAGAATGTAATATTAATGTTACAAAAAATTAATATACTAATAAATAAAAAGAAAACCAATATGCCATAAATGAAAATCTTTATTTTAAAGACACTAGTGTTTTTTTTTTTAATAATTGAAAAACTAATATATTACATATTTAAAGAAGAACTTATAATAAAAGTATTTTGTTTATGTATTTTTTATAAAACTGGGAATTTTTTGGCAATGATAAATAAAAAAATAGCAAGCACTAAAACAAAAACAAATACTAGTAAAACAAATTTTGTATTGACTGGTTTCAGAGATATTTATAAAATGGAATAAGGAATTTACCACGGTTTTAAATAATCAGATTTAATTTTTGTTACAGCATCAAATATATATAATTATTAAGTCAAATATGAGGACTTTGAATGGGAGTGCTTAAGCATTACAATGTTGTTAATAAATTATTCGCATTTGATTTCTTATTTGAAGTTTCTTTCATATATATATATATATATAAACAGGAAAAGATAATTATTAGTTACGCTACGTTGAGAAAAAGTTCTCATATATCAAAAACTTTAAACCGTGTAGATCATTATCATTAATCTCAGTGAAGTTCAAATTAAAAAAATAAACACTTAGTGTTCCATTCATTTACTTCCTACATCCATTAATTAAGAGGATTTTTAAAAAATTCCATACAAACTGTAGAAAAGAGTTAAAGTCGATGTCTTAATATATTTCATTTATAATATTTTATTTATTCTCAGGCAAGGTGTTTGAATTTATTTTATACATTTAATACAAAATGAAATATGGCTCTAAAAGTACATTGCATGATAAAACATATGATTTGGAAGAAGAATAAAACACGAAGAACTTCCTCGAATTTATTACCTAATGAGTTATCAGTTGAGTTGAGTTGAGTTTGGTGTTTTATGGCGCAAGAGCCAGTTTCGGCTATACTGCGCCAAGCATTCATAGGTCTGTGGTCTGGACGGGAAAAGAAGAAAAAAAGAAATTGGATGACAAGATGGAGGATCGAAAATAGAGAAGGATCACTAGGGTACCCCGCTGTCGTGACACCCGGGTTTACCAAAGATAGTAAACCCCTTGGGAAAAGGAAAAGATCACTAGGGTACCTCGGAATTGTGACACCCGTACCCACCTAAAGAAGGTGAGCCCCCTGAGGGGAATGAGTTATCAGAGAACTCATGAAAATTTTTCAAAGCTTTTTAATTTTTTTTAAAAAAAATAGGAGTTGGTATAGTTAAGTTAATGTTGCTCTATGGGTCTACATGAAATTATTGTCAATGGTTATCACCTCATTTAAACTATGGTATTGCGAAGAGAAGGATGTTATAGTCGGCACTTCACTCCTTTAACTTACATACTAAATCAAATAAGGTCTTTAAAGAGGTAGCGGAATACAACTTGCAGTAACTTCCATTATACTTCAACATGACATCGTTTTGTTGGTGATAAAATTCTTTGAACATTGTTTGTCATGTTGCTTATAACTGAGATTCCTCAGAAATAGAATACACGTTACTGAAGCGAAGTGAAAGTTAGTTGATGATATTAAAAGCCCGGATTCTTTGGTAAGCCACTTGGAAATTAATTTTTGGATAAAGCCTTGATTTAACCATTGTCCCAAAGACTGATGTAAGACTAAATACTGAGCTAATATATTTTTTAAAATTTTGCTAATATAGATAAAAATAAATATATTTAAGAACGGGATATTTTGCATAAGAAGGAAAGAATGCATTAATCATGTTTCAGAATTTTGAGTTTTTACAGACTCAGAATGGTGTTGTTCTGATCGACCTGATGCCACCTGATCGGTAGTATAGTCATATAGCGGCCCCTCAAAAGCATCGGTGTAAATGGCTAATACACGTCTCTTGTTAGCCGCAACTACCATCACTATGCAGGTGACAGTCTTATTGGGCATAGTTCCTCCACAATTTTGAGGGAGATAACCTTAGGGGTCTCTTATATTCCCTTCTACCTGCCTAAAGAGAGAAAATGCAGATCGAAGGTTATTTAGAATGCTCCCCTACCGCATATTCACTATACGTTTACAAACACCATGCTTTCTCCTGGATTCGAGCCCAGGTTCTATGGCACAGTAGTCAGCGTCACTAGCCATTAATTCGGATGAATGTCTCAAGCTTGTATATCTTGAATTTCGCTTATTTGGACGAAATCAATGTTCCATATTATAAGGAAAATTCAGTTTATAAGATTAATTCTGAAGCATGTGTGACGGGCTCATCGCGTTTTCTACTAAAAGCTCCTCATGGATTCTTTGGGGCCAAAAAGGGCAAATTCGTTCCAACCAAATCCAGAAGTGAAACGTTAATATTTTAATTAGAAACCTTTTAAATAGCAGAAGTTTAACGTAAGCGGAGGACCTATTGGGGAACGATTATGCTAGTCTGGTTTAAGCGCGTGAACTGAAGGAAGAGAAGAAAGCCGTCGTTGATTGTGAAACTATCCGTGACAGAACGAGAAAGTCAAGGTGGATCCAATTCCACACGAGTTAATTCAAAGAGATTGAGGATCCGATTGGATTGCGATTAAACAAGAAACTAAGGTAGGATAATTCTAGTATCCATTAGTAACTGAGTTATAAACAGAGATTAGGAATAGACAGAAAAGTTAAATATAGTAGTTAAGATCGCGCTTATTTGGTAATACGTATTGTGTGTTTGCTCACCTCAGATCCTCTAAGTTATAATATAAATATTATCATTGTTAGTGTTTAAGTTAAGATCTTAATAAAGGCATTTTAAGATCATGGCAACGCCTGGTTCTTCATTCACTCCCACACCTCTAGGTCACGAAGATAACTTAGGAATAAGGTATCATCCACGGGTGAATACCTCACACATGCTAAAGGAATTGTAATTTAAGATATAAATCTTACACAATTTTGATTTGTAGCTTTTTTCTAATATCCTTAATACTTAATTTAGTTCTCTCGGTTATCAAGTTTGTTTTATAAGCGATTTTGAACGATATTTACATCTAAATACATAGGTTCGAATATCTTTTATAATTTATTTTAATATATGCTTCTAAACTTTTCTTTTTCTATCGTTTTTCATTATATCTATTATAATTTATTTTAATGTATGCTTCTAAAATTTTCTTTTTCTATGGCTTTTCATTATATCTATTTTAATTAACTGCAGTTTGGAAGTAATAAAAAACTATTCTGTGTAGGTTTTATTACCAATTTTCATCTCTTCTAAATAACTCATTATCCAAAGGAATATAAGTACTATATAACAAAAGTAGGATGCACGTAAAATGTAAATTGATCTCTATGCGTAAAGCCCCAGAAAATGCTTTAATTTTACATTTTTTACTATTCTACTTTCTGGTGCGGAGCTTATTGTTGAAAGGTATTTGTTTCCGAAATTATATCTAGAAATATAATCCCTTTAAACAATACTGCATGTTTATGCATTGAAATCTCTTTTATTAAATTGTACTTCTTGTTATTTACATGATCAAAATATTTCCAATAAAAGCATGAAAAGCCGCATTACTCTTAAGTATATAAAATAAATTGATATTTCTTGGGATTTAATAACAGGCACAGAGTAACAAAAGTTTTCAGTTTCCTTTTACAATGTTTATTATTAATGATAAGCTATTTATTCACAAAGTAAATGCGAAAAGCATTACCTTAATTGAAATGAGACTAGAAATCACTTTAATCAGTGATTTAAAAGCGAGTGCTTTTAGAGAACAGTGATTAATTACTTTTGCATTCAGTAGCGAAATGCTTTGATTATGCATTGTAGTTCTTAATTCTTTGTGAAGTATCTGATGCTTGTAGGAGACACACTGAGTATAGTTAGTGTTAATGTAGCAGTGTATTAGATGGATTGTGTCGTTATGCAGATTTACTTGTGCCCAAGAATCTGTGCAGCCAAGGACAAATTAGAAAATAGTTGTGCAGTTAAATGAGATGTATCCGTCTAATTGAATTTTTCTTATTTACGTTAATACCTTTAGATTTTTTAATAGTGAAATATTTTCAGTATTTTTATTTTTAAATTAATTATTAAAATATATTAATTTTTTAAGTGTCATATTGCTTCTAGAATTTACTTAAATGGAGGAATAGAATGTTACATTTATATTTAGTTCGCATTCAAGAACTTGCACAGCCAAGATAAAGAGATATAAATGTTTATGTTAAAATTATATGCACCCTTATAGCTACATGTTTTTCTTCTTTTAAAATCTACAAATCTTTAATGTGTGAAATTATTTAGTATTATAAGTTATCATTGATTTACATTAATAAATGTCATAATGCTTGTAGATTTCATATAAAAGTTCAAATGTCTAAGACATAGCTTAGAGAAAATAAATGTGAAAATTACATGCTATTTATGGATGATACTGTAGCGACGACTTATTAGACGAACACTCCAGCCCAATACTTGTCAAGTTTGATGGGTGAGCATAGTACCCAGATGGGACATTATATTCTGCAAAAAGAGACCATGCATTTTTCCTCATGCCTTTGGAAAAACAGATGTTAAGCCAATTCTGAAAATGGCTTTGATGTTCTCCTCCGAGACTCAGACGATTTCAGCCATAACGATTTATAAAAAGAACACTCCTGTTGAACAGTTTCTATTATTTTGCTACTTTGTACACGTGGGGTGCTAATTATTTGAATGAAAGAATTCCAGCCTGTTCTGATAAAAAAAATCCTCAGTGTCAAAGTAACGATTGATAGACCCTCCGTATGGAGTATAAGGTTTGGCGATGGAGTTGATATTCGCGGCAACCTATTGCCTCAAGAAACCAATGGACGAAAACGAGTAGTGCCATGAGCAGATCATCTACGCTTGTCAATCAGAGATGATTGGCGGCGTGAAAGACCCCTCCCAGGGGGTTTACAGAATCGGCTCGAAAGGGACTGGAATCTTCCACATCAGCTTTTATCCTCATTCAAACATACACAAAAGAGGATGCGGGGGACGTCAACCAGAAAGGATCAAGCAAAAGGAACTATGATCTCTTAAGGTATCCGAATATCCTAAAATTCATGATTTTTTTCAAAAATTGACATTTAAATTTTTTTTTTTATGATTTTATTTTATAGGCCATCTCATTAGCTTAATAAAAATACCACGTTTTTCATTTTCCATCACTAGAACAAAAACTACAAGTGCTTTTTGTAAAAGCAGATGCCATGATTTATCACAAGATGTCAAATTTTAAAATGCGTTTTACTCTAAAGTGTTTTTTTTAAAAACTCAAACGGGACAGCGTTTGCTAAAAAAGTTTTTAAAATAATTTGCTGAAATTTTTGTGTATCTTTTGTATCACAGTAGAAGTCTTTTGACCTTCAGATTTATCAATTACTGTTTTAATACAAAATGTACAGTCCTTTATGGGAATATAATCACTGTTTTTTAAGCAATTTCATATAATCACTAAAATAAAGTGCTCTAGTTTTTGTAAAAAATAAAATATCCCTTATCCTGAAGGTCAGTTTCAAACAGGAATAACAAAGTATCATATCGAAATTGAAAAATTGAGAATTTGATCATAAAACTTTTGTACAGAGAGGTCCCCGTTTACGTAATTTTTAGTACATTTTCGCAAGTTTTTCCCCATTTTAATAATAATAATTTGTTTTCCTGTTTTCAATTTTAGGATTTTTTTCTTAAAATATACTAAATAAATCTAAAAATCACAAAAAAATCCCCACTTCTCCATTTTTTCAAAAAAAAAAAAAGGTTTTCGCAAGTAGTCGGATACCTTAAGGGGAGGTGAAAACCTCTCTCTTTATATATGTACTGACAATGCTATATTGGCTGTTTTCGATGTACCTTTTCTCAAACTCTGTGGTATGCACATGCTTGAAATTTTTCATACAATTAAAGTACACCTTTCTCATTATATTGAAATGAGCCTTTACCTAATTTTGAATTTTTCAATATTTTATGAAATATTTGATCAAACATTATGAAATTTGACCCATTTTTCACATAAGAAATTTGTAAAAAGTACAGTTTTGAGGTTTTTTTACAAAAAGCTCATTTTAGTACATATTAGATATCATTATAAATATATCCTGAAAAATTTACATACCTTTGAACAGTAGTTTCTCAGAAAAGGTACATCGAACATCAAAATTTACATTTTGAGATAAATTGATTTTAATGTATACAGTTAGACTTCTAATCGGCTAGGAAATAAAAAAAAATGAAAGGCTCAATTTACAATAAAATATACATGTTTTGGTTTATATTAGACGTTAAAAAAACTTTTAAGCAAAAACGATGTACTTTGTTTACATTTTTCACCTTTCAAATGGGCGTGGCCCAATTTCAACGATTACTTAAAAATAGGTTTTAAGGGCTTCTAATTATCCTAGAGGTTAAAGTAAAGTATTTTTAGAAAGGTTAAAATCTGTACAATTTAAAATGTAAAAATCTCAAATTGTCAAAAATATGATTTTAGCTTTCCAGCACGCCTTAAAAAGGGAATGATGGAGTTGGAAGGAGTTTTCCCTAGTAATGATCGGGGTGATACCGGGAAAAGGGGAGTTCAAACAGTCCACCCGGGAACCGATCTCATTTGAAGATCTACGAACATTAAACGGAACTTGAACTTTTCTCCTGCAAAAAGTTGTGAAAACTAAAATTTTCTAATGAATTAATTTATTTTTATTAATTAAAAAATAAAATACCTTTTAGCCAAAACTGTCTGATCTCCCTCGCTACCAAGTAAGGAAGTTAATTTATGAGCTCACTACGTCACTATAACTAGGAATCTCTGTGAGTATAAGATTGGGGATTTTTAAACAAAACTTTTGGTTCAGGAAACTGTGTAGACAAGAAAGGGTAGCAAAAAGCTGTCGGATTGTTAAAACTGCAATATTTATATGGTTTGGCTAAATCATTTCTGAACAGATTTCAAAGAAAACACAAATAAAAAAGTTATTGCATAGTTGTAGTTAAGAGAAGTTTGTTTAATGATTTTCCCTTCTTTATTTGTAAGAAGTTAAATAAGAATATAAATTTTTGCAACTACATAATGTAACATTATAGCTTTTCAGTTGTAAAAAAGATATTCTGTCAATAAGAAACAATGTATATGATATTTAGAAAAAATGTTATTTTTTAATTTGAATAATAATATTTTTATGAAAATTTAAAAAATATGTAATTAGTGAAAAGAAAATAGAAGCAATTTATTCTATTCAATACTATATAAATATTTTAGTTCCTTGCAAATAATATATTGCAGAAATAAAACAAGTAAAATAGCATCATATATGCTCGTACTTAGAATGTACAAATTATGCAATAATATGAAAGCCACAAATTGACTAGAGCTTAATTAAAGTAGTAAAATACGTAGATAACTTTGTCTTTCTAAAAAAAATTTAAATACAGACAGCTTATTAAACATAAGATATTATAACTACTATTTGTAAATATTTGAAATAAGCATCACTGAAATTTTCATTTTAAGCAGCAAATTAAGTAGACATAATGTAAATACATATAAAAAAACCCTTTTTCTTAACTCGTCATGTATTCTAAATTTAATGACATTTTGAAGTTTTGACAATGAAACAAATATTTTTTTTTTTAAAAAATTTTTAATTATATATAAAAAACCCTTTAATTTTAATTTTTTTTTTTAAAATTTTTTTTTTCCTTTAATTATATTTTTATATTTATATATATATATATATACGAATGTTGGGGCATGTCAAGGAACATTTTTTTTTTAAATGGAACGGATCACAAACGTATAGTGTTGGGTTTTTTCAGGCTAGTGTGTATCAGAATAATAAACTTTGAAGTTTTAGTGGCGCAGCGAGGGCTGTGAAATGATTTTATTCGTCAATGGAAGTAACAGTTTGGGGGTTTTTAAAAATTTTGGGGAAAAGCAAATGGTGCCCCCCAAAAAAAGGGGGAAAACCCCCCCGGAAAAAAACGGGGGTAAAAGTTTCCGGGGTGGTCAACCGTAACAAGGGGCGGAAAGGGCTGTGATTTTTTTGGTGGCCCCTGCCCAGTGGATAGGATTGATCGGCCCTTGGTTCCGAAAATCCATTGAAGCCCCTGAGGGAAAACCCCCAAATCTTTAACCAAACCCCCCGGGGGGGGGAGTTTAAAAGGGGGGGAGCTCGGGGCGCCACGTTCCCCCATTTACCTGGGGTTTAAAACCCCCCCCCCTGTTGAAAAGTGCAAAAAACATTAATAATACCAGTTGTGGGGACTAGCGGGGATTCTTGGGGATTTTTGGCCCCTTTCCCTGTAACTTTATTGGGGTTTTGTTCTTTTTTCAATTGGGAAAAAATTTTTGAAATTAACGTCACACGTTAGTTCAGGGTTTTGGCGAGGATCAGTAATTTTGAACCTTTTCAAGGACGGGGAAACGAAAAGGGGGGGATCTCCAATAAAACCCCAAGGAGGCGTCTCAGCTCTCGAAGAAATGCATGTTGCCCACACGGGGGGTTTTGGGTAGGGGCTCAACTGTAAAAAGGAAGCCAACAGAGGGGTGTGAAACTTTTGTTGGGGGGTGCGTGCAATGGAAGAACACGGTTGAGTACCGTTAATAAAATGGTTCTCCGAGGAAAATCATGGAAGTCCGTGAATTAGTGGAAACTTGGATAAGCCCCCCTGTGTGGGTGGGTAGGAAAGTTTCCGGGGAGTGTGTCGCCCGGCTAAACTGGTCCCCCAAAATTTGACGCTGAGTTATTCACCTTCCCACATCGTTGTGGTGACTAGCAGGAATTACATTGAGGGTTTTTAGGCCCAGGTTTGCATGTCAACTTTATGTGTACTGTGTTGCATTTTTTTTGCACATGAAGGGCCAAAATTTCCCGTATACACCATAATTATGGTGTGTTACGATATTTCAGTGCTATTCATTGTCCACACATGTATTAAACCTTGTCCTTTGTCTTATATGTCCACCCAACCGACTGGTATTTTTAAAAAAAAATAGTTGCCAGACTTTTGCTTCAACCCTCGTATGTATATAAATTCCTTAATTTTAATTCATTTTTTTGAAAAAAAAATTTTTCCCTTATGAATTATACAAAAAAGAAACAGCATGATTTCAAAAATAGTTTTAATCATGAGTATGTTTTCAATATTTTTTATTAAAATTAGTTCCTCACTATAACTCTCATATGTGTATACATATCATGAACACATAACTCAAAATACAAATTGTCATCTAACATTAAAATATTTGAGATTTCAAATTCCCAGTTTTACATATTAAAGAGAAACAACATACATCTCAATTAATTTCCTAGCCCCATTCCATAATGCTCGTTAAGAAATCATTATGCCATGTCATTAGAAGAATCTTAAAATATCGAAACGTCTCAGAAACACTTCTAAATACACAATTAAAGATTCTCTCGGAGAGATATATGGAAGTGACAAGAACATCTATATAATTTCGCGATTCGGAGATACTAGATCGTTGAACAGTGGGGGCGCAGTATAATTATATCAAGACCTGTGTCTACTAATTTGGAATCTCCATCGCAACCCCACTCGGCAACGGAGTTAATCAGGGGAAATCCCTGGGAGTTCCGGGAAAGGGGCAGAAATTATTGTGGCGATACGTTGTCGAGTTACGCGAAAATTACTCTCCAACTTTGTTGGATGACATTCCCAGAATCGTTCAACCCTTTAATTACAAGGATCATCGCTGCTGATGAATTGGATTTGAAATGGAAACTGTACCTCTGATTTTCAATTGACCTGAAACGGGAATTAATCTTCTGATTGTATAAGGTTTCTAAATCTTGAGACAAAGTTGCTAAGTACTACTTCTTGAACATCAACCCTCAATTTTATTTTACTAGTTTTTTTTTTTCTTTTTAGTTGGGATTTTTCTCACGCTTAAAGCGACTGTTTATTTTTTTTAAATTTTTATTTTTAATTTTTAAAAATTAAGAAATTTGATACATCTACTTGGAGGATAATTTTTTTGTATAATATAAAAGTAATAAACAAAAACTTATTAGGATAAATCAATATGTATATTAAAACGTGTTCTCTTTATTTCCCTGTATTTCTAATACTTTTATAGAAAATTTGGATATTAATTATAAAAAAATATGCAATGCTAAATTTGCCTGATTTTTTAATGTCCTCTTAGACTAATTTCTAAATATTTTTGAAGAGTTTCTCAGATATTCTAGCCACCAAAAGTTAACATGTATTTAATGCCATACTTCCATAAATCCCTTGACAAATTTAACAGAAGGAGTTTTTATAAAAAGTATTAAGCCATATTAACATAAAAAATAAAGGCTTTATACCTACTATTTTATATAAATGGAAAAAAAAATATTTTCTATAAGAAACGTATATATTTCCTTAAATGTAAGCTTGTGAAATTTCGAAAGTTTCAAAAGTTCCTTTGTCAATCTCAAGATTTTCACCTCAAAATATTGTTGGTATTTCATTTAGAACGTGTTTACATGATTCTTTAAGGTGTAGGGGTGTCACACACACACACAGATAGATAATAATGGGTCTAAAAAATTGATAGTACTATACTGCTTGTGGTCTCTACTATGTTTGTCAAATGACATTGAAATCTATTCGAATGGAAATTCAGTTTTAAAGGTTTGTTTAAGGCCACTCAGGTGTTACAATAACTCTTAATGATCGTTCTCCAGCGCTCTCTTCATGAAGAAGCATTATTGTACCTCACCTCATCGGAATCTATTCGGCGTTAACTGAGCTTCGTCTACCACTGACCGAATATATCTTCCTAATTAATGCTTGTATGCAAGGACACTGATTAAATGTATCTCATTCAGCTAAATATACAGAAGCTCCCGATTAAATTGAGCTAAGGAACCTTTGGATTGGGCAAGAGATGAATAAAAATTCCAATTTTTTATAGATATGTCTAAGTTCTATATGAAAGCTGATTCTTGTTGCGTTCTGATGTAGAGATGAAGTAATCAGTCATTATGAATCCAACGTTGCTAAAAGATATCTTCAGAGAAGAAGCATATCTTAAGTACAGTTCTTTTGCTACGGATATTTAATAATAATAATAAATAAACTTCTGAATGTATAATATTTTTTTTTATGTAATCTAAGTGTAAAGTTGTTTCTTTGTATTTTCTATAAGAGCATTTGTATGGTTTCATTTATTAAATCACTACATATTTGTCGGCTGTGGGGCGTGGTTGGTTTGTCCGGGCCCTTTCTCCCCCAAAGGTTGTGGGTCGGGACCTTTCCCCGGGGAAAAAATGGGGGTTTTTTGATAGAAAATGACGGGGCCATGTCATATGTTTATCGGCATGTAAAAGATCCGTAGAGTGCCTGTTTGGCTAGGGTGTTCTAGGTAAAATTAAATCCTAGTACTGGTTCGCATCGTCAGAGCTCATATGGAGGAAACAAGGTCTCTAGGGAGGAAATTTGGGAAAAATTACCTAGGCGATTGGTACCCCATAGGGGCCCGCACTAAAAGAAAATATCAGCTTTTGGGGAAAGTACTAAGTTTGCAACAGAAAATCTCCAATCGGCAGCCCATTAAAATAAAAAAAAACATTTTTCGATGTTACTATATATGTGTGTGTGTGCTTAAACTTATCCTAGTGTATGAGGTTTTTATAAATTAGGTTGATAAAAAATAGACTTTTATATGAGTAATTTTCTTATAATATCTTTAATATGGTGCTCTTAGCGTTATTTAAAAATCTTTTGTATACCTCATGTTATATATTATATAACATTAAAAATATTTCTGCTTTATTTAAAAAAATTTTGCTTAAATAATGTTTGAATTTTATAATAATATATATTATATATTATATATATATAAGAAGAGAGAGAGAGAGAGCTAAATAAATTGATATACGTATGATTTATTGGTTTGGGGCCAAAATACAGAGTACATACACCTTGTCCTTACTTGATAACCTAAATGCAAATTAACAAAGAATGAATCATAAATTAAATAATATTTTCTTACAAAGTAGATACTTTTAACTTTAATAAATTTCTTTTTCAAAATTAATACATTTAAATCCATTCAAATATTTTATTAATTATTAAAACTGTGACACTTAAAGAAGTTCATGTTATTGGTTTGTAATAAGTTTTACTTACAAATCTTAACACTAGAAAGAGTGAAATTTAGTATATACCTATAATGCCCAAAAGCAGTCAAAATTACTGCACTGTGAAAGAATAACTAATGTGTAAAAAAATTGGTTTAAAATTAATTTTTAACATTTTTTATATTATTTACAGTCATATAACAAGTTACTAATAAATATTAACAATAAAAAAATTTACTTCGCTTGGGAAAAGAATGTATTTTAAAAAAGTCTAATAAATTGTGTCATTATATACGTAAATGTTTTTCTAATGGAAATTAAAAAACAGTCGAAATGACTTCCTTGGGCAATCTGGTGTTAATGATGTTGGTTTAATTATATAATTTTCTCTTTCTCTCTCTCTCTCTATATATATATCTTAATGTTTAATAATATATCTAACTAAATACAGATAGCGTTATGAACTTACTTATCTAGTATTTTTCGAACATAAAAAAGTTACTTATTATCTTCTTTAAAAAATATAGAAATTAAGAAGTTTCTTACAGGAGTTTTATATTACCTAAATATACAATATAATGTTGCTTTTGAATAAAGTGTGTTTAGTAACAATTCCCCCTTAAAAATATCTTGAAGCCACCATTATTTTTATTTGATATTGGATATGTTGATATGTATTTCAGATAATTTTAATTATTAACAATTATATTTTTAGCATTTTTAATTACCTTACTTCTAAATAGGGAATACTTTTTCTTTGTTTTAGATTTTATCCTTTTTGAATTTTTATTTAAAAATTTATCAAAACATTTTGAACTATATTTTTCTTTATTTTAGCCCAGTAACATAAGAAAATAAAGGGGAAAAGGTAAAAGTCTAAAATTTATATTTAATCCTCAGCCTAAGAATTTGCCACATCATTACTGATACTACTTTACTTTGTCTTGACATATTTTCTACATATCATTTTGGTATTTTTTAGAATTATAACAAATAGCATAGAGCCAACGATTGAATATACATAAATATTTATAAATATATTCATATAAAAAGAATGCTATTTCAACACGATTTTTATTTCAATAGAATAAAAAGTTTTGCTACGTTTACACAATGTTTGTGAAGAGAAAAAAAAAAGAATCATCAAAATATATTTAATTCTTTTCTAGCAACACGATACGAAGTTTTTGTGTTAAGTAATGACTTTAGGGAAACGAATTACTTCTATAGCTCAGCGTTTTCACAATAACTTCAGTGAGGAAAAAAAAAAGTAATTACGACACGCGAAGAATTGCAGACATTAAAAAATATCAGAATCTAGAGTATTTTCATATCGTACATTGTCATTCATATTCCTTGCTTCTAAATAAGTAGACATAATCGTAGAAAACCAGAACATTTTGAAAAAGTATAGTGTTTTTGAGGGAAAAGACCAACATATTTTTTAAAACTGTGACATAATGATGAAAAAAACAATTGCAAGAAGATTAAAATGTATTATAATATAAAAATGGTTTAGTGTATTATATTTTAAGTCCTTTGAAGCTTAAGAGATTTTTATAGGAATTATTAATTTGACAAAAATAGCATTTGATGGAACAAAGAAACGCCTTATTAAGTAATAACACTTTCTTTAATTCTATTCCTCAAATGCTATGAGCATGATAATCTCACTGCCATATTTCAATAAATAAATGCCTCTCAAACATAATTTTGACTTAAAAAACTCGCAACTTTTTATTTCATTTTAATTTACTCAAGAAATATCATAGACATACTAACGATGAATTATGTTAAAAATTACTAAAGTCCAAATATGTTGATGAATATTACAAATAGGGATTAAATTATTTTCAGTATAAATTAGGTGATATGCAGATATATACTTTAAAATGCCTCCGACATGTAATAAAATAAATAACTTAAAATGAACGTGTTGAAACAGACAAATCATTACATAATAAATTTCTATGGTCACACGAGTCATGAGACATGTGGTTTGTAAAATATTTTATACATGCAATTATATTATTTTAACTGTAATATGTTTTTACTTGTACACATATACGTTCCAGTTTTTCACAGTGCTTATTGTAATTAACGATTTCTATTTTTCGCAAGCTAAGGCTGATTTATTGGCCCCACAATATTCATATCCACTGAATCTTGTCATATAGGTATTTTAGGAATCGAATTAATAATCGATGGCTAAAAGTTTTTCAAGTGTTTTTTTTTCTTCTTCAAAAATGGCTTATTTAGAAACATACTTTCAACTAGTCTCAAAAAAGTTAAAATGCAACCGAACCGGAAGGGTTAGTGGGAAGGAGGATAGCCACTCCACAAACCACCCGGTTGCCTTTTGCCTCTAAAATTTTCACCCCCCCCGTACATTGTCACAAACCACCACACTCCCCCTCCCCCCTACATGAGCCACTTTTGAGCCATTATCCTCACTTCTCAGCAACCAATAGGAAGCTTTGCTCTCCATTGAATTCCTCTCTCCAGAAATATTTTAAGATGTCAAGATCCAAGCCTCGAAGCCCTGCCCACTGGTCCGCCGCCGCTCGTCCGATAGACTTGCAGTACACCACGAACATGAAAACTCAACGAAAAGCCATGTTAAAGAACCCACCCCCTGAAATCACTCTTCAAAATCAAAGAATCCCCTGTCTTAGCACACCAAATACCTTGGTGTCATTATTGATTAAACTCTCACGCTCCGACAACACATTACACGCATTAGAAATAATTTTAAAAAAGCTACGCGTAATATTTATTCCCTTATCGGCCGTAAGTCTAAATTAAATAGACGTAATAAACTGATTATCTACACTCTGATCTTAAAACCCCTTCTCACCAGTCTGGGGCCATGCAGCAGGAACCAATATTAATCTACTTGAAAGTTCTCAAAGTATTATTCTAAGACAGATTCTCGATGCCCACTGGTACATGAGAAATGCTGACATCAGAGCAGCATGTAAAATACCAACTATAAGACAAAAAATTCGAAAACTAGATTCCAGCTTCTTTAATAAAAAAATGGGCATGGCAACCCATCTATTCTTGAAATTCCCAATTATTACTCTCATTTTTCTGTTAGAAGTTCAAGAGATGTCTTGTGGTCAACCCAGATTTTAATTAATCTTTTCTCTTTTCTAAATTTAACCCTTTTCCAAATTTTCCGTGTGATCCAACTCAGTTGAATCGCAGAATCACTCGGATTAGTTATCGACGATTGACGATTGACTGGGAGATGGAATCTAGTCAGATTCCTCCGTCCCATATCGGGAACTGAAGAGGCCTTGTGTTGCGTTCATGGTTTGGGGTTGAGCAGGTGTAGCCACTAGAGCGGACAGCGAATGCAGAAGCAGGTCTGGCGGTTTCTATTGGCTGTGAGCTATTGGGCTTTAAGATGAAATTGCCTGATCGTTAAAGGAAGAAAATTAAGCTATTGTCATTAAATTTAAGTTTAAAATTAAAAATTTGAACTTAATCAAGTAATGCTTCCATGAGCATTAAAGCGTTCTTTAACATATTGGTTTTCTTTAAAGTTGGTAAAATTTGCTTTAACTTGGGGTATTGTTTAAATATGTTAGATATGATTTGAAGAGGCTAAAATATCTTAACATCGAAGAACTTTTAAATTATCCAAGTTACCGCGGTGGAGTACTTGAGGACTTTGTTTTTCAAGTTTTACTATTGTCAGTAGGGGCTGGGGTCATTTATTATTGAAACACCAGCAACAATGTTAGCAAAGAAATTCCTTCACAATTATTATTACTGGAAATTTTTTCCTATTGCGGTTTTAATAGGGCACCTTTTTTGGGTTTGGGGATTAGTTATCCACTTTCGTAAAACTACTTATACTATATTAGCTGAACTCTTGGCTCCGCCAATAGTAACGCTCCCTCTCACTTTTCTGATCTGACTTCCATTTTATGATAATTTTCCCGCTCTTTCTGATCGACGGTTCCTTACTGCACCCGGATTGGCCAGTTTAACTTCGCCCACTTTCTGACTTTTCGAGCTCATAAAAGAGCCTTTTTTTATTTTAAAGTTATTTTATTTAATTTCTTTTTCATTAATGTTTTTCTAAATTCTAAGGTACTTTTTAATTTAAATTCCTTTTAAAAATGGGCAATGGTATAACTCGTTACAGTCATCTTCATTTCAGGATAGGAGATTAGAGTCCGACAGGACTATGTGCTCCAAAAATCATCCCAACGAAAAAGCCATGTCATCAGATAGACTTTTGCCAGATACGGGATTAAGGGCTGTTTGAAACCCAGATGCCCGCACAAATTTCCGTATATTCCGTAGACGAGTCTCAAAATAGGGTGGAATGGTAAAAACTTCCCCCACATCGGTAGATGGGGAATCAGACTTGGGGGTTCCCTTTCCTCTTGATTGAGATAGAAGTCTCCCCACATCAAGCATTTCTTATCCTGTGACTGCAAAATAAGCATTTTTCATCCATTCTAAGTGATTCTGAAAAAAATACTAAACATACACTTGATTGCTTGGGCTTTCATACGTAAGTTCTTTAAGATCTTCTAGGACTCTACTAGACCTTTTTAGACTCAACAAACTTTTGTACCAAATCTGATTTCGCCAGAAATCAGAGATTTAGAACAAATTTAAGTGTGAGCCTTCCTAATATCCACTCAGCTGTTGTGACCTGTTAATCCGAATATGATGTGGAGTTTAGGAGACAGAATGTTTATTATTGTTGTTTTGAGAAAACATATCCCTACAGTTACTAGGACGTCATTAGTGAATAATATGGAAAATTTTTCACAATCATAACCATTCTTAAAACCATTGCCCATTTTATAATTGCTTTCACACTCTATTTGTCACAATCAGTATCGACATCTAAAGTAAAAGGTATAGAAAAATTTAATATTTTTATTATTATTATTTTCGAAAGTATAAATGAAAAAAAAAATCACAATAGGAAGCTTCATTTAATTTCAAACAATTTAATAATTTTAAGACTCTAATCAATCGTTTTGATAAATATTTAAGCAACCACTGAAAATTTTAATTATCTTGGGAATTTGTTTTCCAATATGATGAACTATGTCATAAGAAGCAAAACGCTTTTATTAGAAAGTAAACTTTCACGGATCCTAAGTTCATCTATTGAGATAACCTGTCAAATTTCAAAGTTATTAAGAATACTCTTATTGATCGTCACTACTTGCGTTAATTTATTGTTAAAAAGATTGATTATCTGGAATGGAGTCACATACTTTGATGAGAAATTAAAATAACATTTACTAGTGACAGATTATTGAAATCCTTATAATATTTTACAGCTGAGCAATGCCTTGAGCAGTGTTAATGTACGAAAAATCTCTTGCATACTTGACTAGCGTACATTCACAAATAAGTAATTTCTCTCTTTTCAATGTTCTGGTAAGTCATATTCTTTCTTGGGCATGCCTCAGCATGATAGAATTGAGAGGAGATAAAAATTTATTTTCCAATATTGTCTTATTACGGATATTATAACAGACGGAAAAAAATTATAATGGGATCGCTGCGCGTCCTTCTACTAATGCTTAAGGGGAAATGCGTTTAATGAAATGTTTAAATTGAGAACGTATTTCTGCAAAGGAACCCTGTTTTATGTAAATAAAAAAGCAGTTTTTTAAAGCTAAGTGAATTAAGTTCCGGAAGGAAAATAGCCTTAAGAGGTTGTCAGTGGTAATTTGAGTTCTATCTGTGAAAATAATGTTTTAGATTATCAACGCGCGTATTTTGCCATAGGACTAGGGAACTATGTTATCGGTGTTCAGGGTAGTTAGATCATGCGTTTGTAGATTTCTTCATATATTCCTGCTAAGTAAATAAGGTATCCGACTACGCTCGGAACGGTGATTTTAAAAAAGCGCATAAATGGATAATTTTCATGATATTTAGGGTCACTTAGATTAGAATACATGTATAAAATTGTCTTAAGGACATTATGACAAAAAAAATGATTTAAATACAATATATTGGCAAACAACTAACTTAGAATAATCTTTTTTTCAAATTGTTCTACTTTTATAAAAAATGCTTCCATAGTAATAATATTTTGTGTGTGTTTATATCAAGTAAAGACTTCTCTAGGAAGACTGAACAAGGATTTTTGAAAAATTCACATTATTTTCAGAGTTACCACCCATTAAACTAATTATCGGCGTTTTTTTTTTAAATTCCTCCCCTTTGTTGAAGTAAAATATGGATAAATCCACTTCTAAGCTGTATATTTCAAAAATTCTAGTTTAGCCTGTGTGTACAGATGTCTGAGCTATATGCAGGCAAAATAATATTATAATAGAAGCAATTTTCATAAAATTAGATTGTTTTAAATATGGGTCATTCTATGTTCATTTTTTGTCGCAATATTGTTCTTAAATAATTTTTTATTGTAGTAATATTCTTAAAACAATTTTATATACGTTTTCTAATCTAAGTGACACTAAATATCATAAATATTAAACATTTATACGCTTTTGCAAAATGACGGTTCCAAACGTAGTCGGATACCTTAAAATAATAGAACTCACTCCCTTTGGCTATTTGTGACCATATTAGATTTGGAATAGAATAGAAAAAAAAATTATTAAGATATATCTCTTCCTTCTGTCGCCTCGCACACTAACGTGAACTCAGATTCACTAAAATATATGTATGAATATAAATATAATAAAATAACCGAAGGAGAATCTAATGGATAGAAGTTATTCAACCTATTCTAAAATTTGAGGTGATTAACTCAATAAAAACGAAATATTTTTGAAAACAAAGAGAAATGTTTTCTAAAAATCAGTAAAAAAAAGTGAAATACGTGCATTATATTTTCATTTTCTTTAACAAACGAATAAAAACCTCAAATTAACTTCCTAACATATTCTGTGTTAAATGATTCCCCTCAACTAGGCAGATAAAATTTGAATATTTCATATTTTATAAAATGCTATGGGAATTGTACTTTTGTTCACAGAATTAATGACTTAAACTCTCAGTGAAGGCAATGAGTCGAGAAATATCGATGCTCATAAATCAGCGACGAACTTGAGAGCGTCTCTCATTGCACCCGGATTCATGCTAATTCTTCTACTCATTCAGTACTTAGCAAGAAGATTTAAACCCGTAAAACAGTGCCCTTAGGAATTGAGAAGCATGGTAGCGATTACGGAGCTTCAACTTATTGGCATCAGGGACCTATGAAATAAACGAGATAACAGAGATTCAAAGCGACTATCTTTTAGTAAACCCATTAACTTAAAGGGCAAGAGCTTCGGGGGTAAGTGGTAAATAGAGTTTTAATGCTTGTATTAAGAACTGGCTCATTACTATTTTGAAACCATAATGACAATTTTCGAAAAATGCTTTAAATAAAAGATGTTTTTATACTTGATGCAAAACAACGATTATCTTGATTCATTTTGAGATTTAAAAAGAAATACACACATCATCGAAAAATTATCACGCTCTAATCTTTATTTATTTGTTTCGAGTTTGAGTTTTCATAGAAATAAAAATACTTATATATCTCTCTCTAACAAGCTAAAACTGTTGTGTTTATTTGTTTCAATCTAATCAAACATTAATGTCTCAAAGTCAGTTTGCAATATTAATGCAAAAACTACTTAATAAATGTATTGAATTGATTGTTTTGTTAATGTTGTTTGTTCAACCATCTGAATTAAAATTTACTTTATTATAAAGTGATATTTGATTTGAAAACTTAAAATAGTACAAAACCCCCAAGCAAAATATTTTTTTATTTAGCACGCTTCAAAGGGAGAAAACTCTTTTGTTGACCCCCTAATTACAATATTTTTACATAATTTGCCATTTTCAGTACGTTTTCCTTTCCACATTTATATTTAAATGTTATATGTAGGAAAATCATGGGATTTAGTAATCTTAAAAACATACTTTCGATCCCAGTTTTTTTATTACTCACTATTTTATTATGATATGAATTTTTAATACTTTTTGATATATTAGTTTAAATAATAGTTTTTTGAGATGATCCATGAGACAAATGTATCTTTTCTTATGTAAAAAACACTTTACGTCGATGTTAGCAAAAATTATTTTTAAAACAGTTTATAGAAAAATTCAAACTCAAAGGGACACATCCTCCTAAGAATTAAAGCATTGAAATTTTTGTCTTTACTTTAACTTTGTGACTTTTTCTAAATATTTAAGAAGAATTACGTAGCTCTAACTACATTGTGCAGTGAGATATTTAATTTTTAACTGTGTCTGAGCAAAAACCAGAAAGAGAGTGCTTGGCGTAAGTGTGCCAACCAGAGATCACAGCATTTTAATCTTGTTTTACTGACTGCTCCTGGTGATATATAAGGTTTCCATTTAAAGCACATGGGTGAAACCACCCCTGCCTGAAAGGGCCAAAAATACCCTTGGCTGAAATTATTCTAATCCTTTAAGGTATCCGACTACGTTCGGAACCGTGATTTTAAAAAGCGCATAAATGGATACTTTTCATGATATTTGGTGTCACTTAGATTAGAATACATGAATAAAAATGTTTTAAGGACATTTTGGCAAAAATTATTTAAATACAATATTTCGGCAAAAAATTAACTTATAATTACCTTTTTTCAAAATGTTCTCTTTTTGTGAAAAATGTTTCTAATATAATAATATTTTGCCTGTATATAGCTCAAATCTTTGTACAGAGGCTTACCTATGATTTTTGAAAAATCACATTATTTTCAGAGTTACAACCCATTGAAATAATTATCGGCGTTTTTTTCTTAAAATTTCTCCCCTCTGTTGTCGTATAAAACATGGATAAACCCACTTCTAAGTTATATATTTCAAAAATTCTAGTTGAGCATCTGTACAGAGATCTGAGCTATATACAGGCAAAATATTATTATAATAGAAGTATTTTTCACAAAAGGAGAATATTTTGAAAATGGGTCATTCTATGTTCATTTTTTGTCAAAATAGTGTACTTAAATAATTTTTTTGTTGTAATACTATTCTTAAAACAATTTTATGTACATTTTCTAACCTAAGTGACACTAAATATAATAAATATTATCCATTTATACGCTTTTGCAAAATCATGCTTCCGAACGTAGTCGGATACCTTAAAGATAGAGTCAAGTGAACTTCTTCAAAGAAGCATAAGATGTGTAACTCAGAGCGCTAAGCGAGAAACTTCACAATATTATTAGGAACAAATGCTGAAAGGAAACGTAGAGTTACAGTGTAGTTTGTAAACTCAATGTTGGAACAATAAATTGAAACAAAATTCACAACTACTAGGGGCTTCTTTTAAATCAACAACAGAAATACTTAGGAATACAACAGGAAGAATTAATTTAGGATTTATCAAAAGAAAAGAAATAGGGACTGGCAGTACACTTGAAAACAAAAAAATATTACATTAGTTATAAAACAAACAAACATTAAAATGTGTTTCTAATTAAATTATTAGTAATTATTCTACAGTAAATTCACAGACACTCTAAAGCAGGGGTGTCCAACCTAAATGACCTTGGGGGACACTTCGGAAAAACATTATAATTCTGCGGTATATATGTACCTATATCAGATTTGGAAACAAAAAATATTTATTGGAGTGAAAATTTAAAACAAAATGAATTATTATTATTATTTTCATTATTTTTCATGTATTCAGACACAAATAATACAATAATGTTTATATGATATAATAATGAAATGATCAAATAATGTTTAAAATATTACATTATTATGCCATTTTCTTTAAAATAACAATGTTCCTTTTGAATTTATCTTTCATTACTCATTGTTGAAATTTTATTGTGCTGTCATTGCAAACGATTAAGTATACATTTCTCTTTATCTTAAACGTCCTGAATATTTTTTTTAAACTTTAAAAAACATCTCTGACTGCCTCTTGCTTTTTAAACACTCCAAACAGAAAAGGAGGAGAACACACAGAGAATCATGTACCATCCATAGTAAAGGATATGCAAAATGCAATTCGAAATTTATTAAAAAAGCAATTTATTTTAGTAAAATCAAATGTAACTGTTTGATAAACTATAAATCTATTTTATTCTAAAGGACATTTCTATTATCAAAAAGGATTTATTTTAAAACATGAACAGGTATGAGGCAAATACATTGTAGATTTATATATATATATATATATAAATTTCCCTTCAAATAAATTTCAAAATGAAAAAACTTTAAAACCCGATATTTAAAATTTTTTAAAAAAGAGTTGGCGGGCCACATGCGGCCCGCGTGTCGGACACCCCTGCTCTAAAGCATGACATCTTGTAAATGGATCATATAAACTTTTTTTTTATTTTATAATATATAATGCAGTTACACCCAAAGACCTATACTCAACACCATGTCACAAGTCGTTCTTTCTACTAAAACGCCCCCATTCAATCTGTCCCTTATGGTCAATGACCTTGCACTTCCTGTGGGTTGAAGGATTGTCCATTGGGACTCCCCGCTTTGAAACAGGGCAGCATTAGAAAAGTGTAAACATCTACACTTGTTATGGCACATATTTTAGAATGGTTTTTAATAATATTTTTAAAGATAGAAATTTAGAATGAATTATAGTACAAGCTTAAAATATGTTTCATATAGATCGGGAAATAACTTGCTAATCATTTGATGTAAATTGCTAACTTTTATTCCATTTAATTTTGACATATTTCTTTTATAGTACTTCATAGTTTAAGACACATTATGCTTTTGAAATACTTAAGATACTCATTTTAACTATAGTATTTAAAATACTTAACACTTTACCTTAAAATCAGGGTTTCTAATTTCACGGGGTTTTTTCCATTCCCTGAAATCCTAGAAATGTAAATGTCTTTTCCGGGATTCACGGGAATGCTTCAAATTTCAAAAAATTTATAAACAAGCTGTTTTTAAATAATATCAAAATTAATTATATAAAATAAGGATACATATAAATTCAAAAATTAATATTCATTTGTATATTAAGCTTAAGACACAAAAGAAAGTATTTCGAAGAATCGCACAGTACGGTCAGCTAAAACTCATATCCGACGTTGAAATCCACAGTCAATTCAAAAATAGCTACCTCATAGATTATTTAAGTCCCTTGTCATTCCTGGGAATACAAAAAGTACGGAAATCTTACGATTTCCAAGGATCTCGGGTTCCCGGGAAAGAAACCCTACTTAAAACATGAAACTGTTTATCTCGGTTCTTATGTGGTTAAAAATTTTAAATATTTTTTTTTAGTAATCGGTATGAAGTTCGGATTTTCTGAGTAATGTAATATATATGTATACATTGGAAATATTTTGATGAGCAGTTTCTCTTTAAAAAATCCAGATCAAAATATTTTCTATTCAAAAAATCAAATATAGGTGTTTTTTTACTGTTTTTCAAAGTATCTGAGAAAAAATGCAAGTAATATTGTAATCGTGAAATCTATACATGAAACTGTTTCTCACAATTTTAAAAATCTAAAAAAAATGTTCAAAATATTAATATTTGAAGAAGAATTAGGAGTTTTAAAACATTGAAATATTTTGAAAAAACAAACAAAAGTAAAGTTTTAAATAATTGTTTGCTTAAAATGTCTTCTTCTGTGTTCAAATATAGCTCAAATATTTTTTTTCTTGTATAAATAAACAAGAATTGCCAAAAGGGTAATGAGACTCTTTAAAAAGTAAAGAATTTGCTTGCAATTACAACAGTCAAAGAAAGAAAAAACAAACTAAGCATACAAAAATATTTGAATAGAATTTCGAAGACTAAGATTTTCTTGAAAATAATGAGAAACAAATATTCACAAATCGAGTTAAAAGTATATAACGTTATCTTAGAAAAATATGTTAAGGTTGAAAATTTTTCTGAATTTGATCATTTATATTTTCTGAATTTTTTAATCTTAAATTTATATTTAGACTATCTGGGCTGATTTAAAGTATGTTTACTAGACATTCAATTCAAATAGCTGGGAAAGGTTTTGTTTTTGAAGCATTTTCTTTAATCAAAAGTTTTTTTATCTTAAGTAAGCCCTTTTAAATAAAAATCTTCTAATTATTGCATCTCTAATCTTCTTTAAGTAGTAAAAAAATGTATTATTTCTAACGGCTATTTTTTGAAGTTATTTTCTAAGTTTTTTTGTGATTAGGTCAATACATATATTTCATAAACTAAAACTAAACTCACTAGCGCAAGAGCCCAGGAATGGCTAAGATCTACTATGCGTATCTCAGCATTCGTGAACTTAGCTGCTAAGGTGCACGAGCAGAAGTTCTGTCCAGGGAGTCAGTCTGACGTGCAACTCCCACTGTTTAGTTCCCAAGCACAACCTTGGAGTTCACCTTGCCCAGCCTGGAGTTCACCACGAATAACTCATCACAAAAGGTAAGTTAATATGAAAATAAGCTTTTTGGGTTTTGCTTAAAAACAGAGTAACTAAACATTTATTGTTATTTTATTCAAAAGCAAAACGTGAACATATAATGGTTAAAATAGTTGAATATATCGATATTTTTATACTTTAAAAATTTGCTAAGTATTTTGACATTTATGATAAAAATAAAATTATTAATCCGTTCCATAAATGCAGGAAATATTTAAATTAAACTGTATTCTCTTATGTAATTAGTATATGTTACTAAGGGTATTATATATTTCTGCAAGTAACTTTGTTTTAACTAATTGATTACATTTCTATTTTGAAAATTTTTTAAATAATATGTATTCATATTTTTATATTTTATATATAAAATCACATTGCTATTTAGTTGAATTTGTTGTTAGTACTTTAGTTTTAGAAAAGTTGCTTATTTTCAGTAACGAACATATAAAAATATTTGGATTAAATTTTTATTGCTACATTTTAATTCCTTTTAATCATCTTTAAGACCTGAACAAATGTATTATTATTTTTCAAAGTTTTTTCAAGTTATTCACAGTATTAACTACATGATGAAACCAATATAGATTTCATAATTAAATAAAAAAGCAATTGTGTAACTCTCGCTGAAACGGTACGTTAATACAAAAAAGTCTCTATTTTGTTTCGATTTTCTTTCAAAACAGTACAATATAATCAAAAATATCTAATATTCTGTTGAATTCATTACTAAAAGGTGATCATATAAAGGTTAAAATAGAACTGTTTGATCATTCTATGTTTTAATATTTGTAAAGTATTTCTTTATTTATAATAAACTCCAGTCATTAAAAAGATCAATTAAACAAAAAAAAATATTTAAATTAAAGTGTATCCTCATGCGAGATTAGAATATATTATCAGGAAATATATTACATATCAGTAAAGCAGTGTTTCTCAAACTGTGGGGCGCGCCCCTTAGAGGCGTGACAGCCTCTACAAGGGGGCGCGAGCCTTTTAAAAAAGTCGAGAGCAAAAGATCATTTTAAAAAAATTGTTAATTTACCGAAGTAAACAAACAAAATACATTCTGACATGATAAAAAATAAAATACACATTTACACTGATACAATACACTTATAAATATATCAGTGTGATACACAATGTATTTTATAATTAATTTAACAATTTTAAGTTAAAAACAAGTTAATTAATTACCAGTGACCCTATGGGTTTGTCATATATATAATTTATAACAAAAATTAACACATATTTTGATAATTTTTGTACGGTTTATAATTAAACCTTGACTAGCGATCATAAGTTTCGCAATTCGCTTCCCAATGCCAACCGTTTTCCTCGTAGGCACGCGTATGTGATGTATTGGGGGAGGGGGGAGGAATAAAGGAGCAAAAATAATCTGGAATAAGTAAATCCTTCGCAAACATTGTCAAGGTCATTTTATTGCATTCCAAAGTCTTGGAATAATTTTACGGATAGCAGTGCACAGAAAAAATCGTACTTTGTGGAAAGACGTATATATACGTCTGGAGAAATAATGGCTTTGGCTTAGCGAGACGTTTATATACACGGGGCTGCTTAAGTGGTTGAAGTCGTATCGTATTTTTAGCTTCAAAATATAGTATTATTGAATTCAGTACAATGCTATTGTATGGGGGCGCGATGAAGATAATGATTGAATATTGGGTCGCGAGTATTGCCACTTTGAGATGCACTGCAGTAAAGTATTAGTTTTGATCAAATGATCATACTTCCATATTGAAAAGCCTTTAAATGTTGCATGCAAATATTTTTGATATTTTGCGTGATTGATATATTGCCACTATTACTTATTTAGTTTTTAAAAGGATTGTTTATTTCAAACTATGAAAAAATTACTAGATTGTATGGGCGTATTAAAAATTATTTTTTTTTGATTTCAGGTTTCAACATTTCTTTCATAATCCAGACTTGTGATCACACACACACACACACACTATAATGTGTGGGAAAGTTTGACTTGAGGAATTTTTAGCTTATAACATGATATTTTTGGTTACAATTAATAAATTAATTCATTTGTGTAATCATTGAGAGGTGCAGATGATTGGTATTCATAAGCCACATCTTTTTGACCAAGAAGCTAGTAAGACAGGGACACATAAAAAGTACAGCACAAACATAAATAGAACATTTAAGGCACACAGTCACGAAAACATTCTTTGTGCACTCCCGAGGTTTCAACCTCTTATAGTTTTGATCAACCGGAAGCTATTGGAATTATATGTTTTCCGGTAAAAGCTTTTCTGATTGGTTTGAATACACAGATGATGCAAGATTGTATCATGCTCTCTTAAAAGCTCTAATGTTTCAGTTTTTTAAAGGTAAACTTGTGGTTACTTCCCGTTAGGCGAGTAAAATAAAAATTCATTATCACGTGATGTAATTAGAGGCTCAAGGCCCATCTGAGTTCAGATCCCTCGAGAGAAAATTTATTTGAATTATTACATAATAGACTTATAGACTTTAAATATAAATAAATGCAGTCACAAGTACTTGATAAGATTTCGTGAAACATTTTTACATTTAAAATGCGTTACTCAAATACTATTGCTGATAAAGTTGCAGGTCAAAAAAAAATAATTGAAACACAAAATGAGTGATGTAATTTTTGCTACATTGTACATAGTTTATATATCAGCAGGTTTATGAATTAACTCTAATTTCACGATAAACTTTCAATGAGATAACTTATAAATTAAACTAATTTGCATAGCTTGGAAATTCAAAGATTTAAATATATTTTTTCCACAAATAAAAGGAATTTAACTAACTGTACCAGATAACAATTAATTACTTTTAATTTAGTTAAAATATCATATCTTTTGCGTAATTAAAGTAATTTAAAATCCATATTTTCCTGTATCCATGCTATTTTAATTATAATGCGCCTTCCTAATTTTTCACAGTTTATGACGAAAAAATTTTTTTATATGTCCCAGAATGCCCTTTTAATTGCATTAGAATGAAGTTAGTACTTCTCCGAGTGGAATTTCAACATAAAACAAAGAAAAAGGCGATCTAGCTTCCAGCTTGTTAAACCCTATACTGTATGAAATTTTTCATTTTCTCTCTCATGCCAAAATTAACTTTCTGAAAAATACAACCAGAACTTTAAAAGTCAGACAAGCATTCTTTGGTTTCTTTCAACCATATCTTTCGGATAAATAAAAGAAAATTCCCGCGGCTGCCTTTCTGCTTCCTGAAAATGATTAAATTCCACCTGAGAATTTCGGCTATTATTCATAATAAACATTCGTAGGTTCCTTTCTCATCAACGATCAGCGACTAAACATCTCTGAGTAAAGGCTTTGCGTGCCAAGTTAGGAAGCGCTCAACTTATAATTAAAATCGACCGCAAAGTCATTTTGCGCTGTTGTGAAGTTTCGCTGCATGTGTCGGCGGGATTCACTGGTACGAGAGGATGCACGTAATATCGGACAAGACACGAGAACAAGGCAGGTGGTAAATATTTGGTGGAAAGTGGTAAATAAAGTGGCGTTTATCGGAAGTCTTTTTATGAATCTTGTGCGAAAACAATTACATCTAATGTGATGTTTCCGTCACTTAATTGCAATCAACATTAAGTCTCTAAGAAAATCATTTGTAGAAAGTTGTAATTAAAAACTAAATATGGCGATTTAATTCTGCTTTTTTTGGTTGTTTTCCTGCCTTTTCTTGGAAAATTAACTTTGGAATGTGTTTGAATGAAATATTGATAATGGATTTGTTATGTTTGTAAGTCGTAAAAGGAAAATGCAATTTTGTTTCAAAATGTTTCGTATTTATTCAATTTATTTCAATATTTCCAGATCTTTATTTTTGTTACGCGTGTTGTTTTAAAGACATTGCTGTTGTTATTTTATGGGATTAAATTTTATATTTTTACTAATTAAATTTAATATATATTAACACAAATAGATTTCTAAGACAAAAATAAAATGTTAAAAGGGTGTTTAAATAATTTAAGCACTGAAAGTGTAATACATATTTTACATGGAATTGCAGTTTCTGAAAAGAAAATAGACGCAAAAGAAGAAAAAAAAAATACAAACTCTGTTTTGACATTTATATACACAAAAGTAAGTATATACGAGTAATTTGAAAATTCTAAATACATAATTGAAGAGTAAACTTAATAAGAATTTATTGTAAGCATTTATATTTTGTATCTGCCAATGACTCCATAACTTCTCCATTAAACATAAAATGAAACTTTATGAGATATAGACAGAAATGCTGATAATCAATGCTCGATACAATTATATTTATATGTAGGGTTACCTATATGTAGGTACAGTTTCTTAAAAATATTAATGATACTAAAAATGATTAAAAAAAACCCCTTATGATCAAATAAATTATTTTAAAACAAATTATTTAGAAATAATCATTTTCATTTTTTCTATTCTAAACCCAAGTAAATAACATAAATCCTTCAAAATTAATGCGATGAAACTATTTGTTGAAGTGTCTCTTTTCTGTAATATAAAACTGTTTAGGGAACTTTATCATTCTTTATCATTCTTCTCTTCTATCATTCTTTCTATAATGATTATAGGAAAGGAAAAACATAATTGGAAAGCAATACTGGTCTATTTTGTACTCTTCGAGAGTTATGATTATTATCTTTAGGAAGCTTATAGTATTAATGGAAGCTTATTATATATCTAATTTCTTCTACTTGCAGCCCAGTTGTACAGCCAAATTACAGGAGAGGGTTGACTGGACCTAAAACTATATTTACCTATGTAATTTTAGCTCTTAAAGCTAAAATTTTGCTATCATACTTCTCAAATGATCATATTTTTTGCTTGTACTGTCTTGTTATGTTTCTATTTATTTTTTTATTTGCCTTTTTAGATTTTTAGTAATTTAGTATATGCAATTATTAATTATATAGACACAAACTATTTCAAGCCTGTATAAGTTTTGTGGTTTTGAAATCTTTGGGCATACATAATATGTACTTTCTTTTATACAAATAGTAAAATTTGAATATAATATGAATAAAGTGCTGTTAAATTGCACTATAATCCTTATCAATCCATGAATTTTAGTGTAATACATTCATGAATTCGGCAGTCCATATTCCTGTTAAAGAAAAGTAATACGACTCGATTTACAAATTCAAATTTCAAACTCCTCTAAATTGGCTATAGAATATTGGGAGATTTATTATTCACTACTTCGTTAAACATATAGTCCAGTGCTGCAATTTATGGCTCCACTCAACGCCATTTGAAATGATGATGATTAAAATGCAGTCTGTCAAAAATGAACTTGAATTCTGGATATCCAAAGGAAATATTTCCCTTTCAAAGTAATTTTATACAAAGAGAAACATATAATGTGCTAGAACAAAATTACCTGTTGAATGATTCATGTACCTGGCTCTAGGTAATAATTTCTTCTTCAGTAATAGGACATACAGTTTCACCTTTTGTTATTTGCTTTCCTTATAGGAAGGAAATTCTTTCAAGTTTAAGCTGTACGATCTTCGATGTTTTAAAAGGAAAAAAGAAAAAAGAAGAGAGCAACAAATAAATGTAAATAAATTTTGCTGTGAAAAATTTGCTTGTCTGGTTTCTATATATGCAAATAATAATTTAAGCATTTATTAAAAATGATTAAATTATTATTAGCCTTAATCTTGAGTAAAAATGACCAAGTAATATTCGAAAATTCAAAAATATATATATAAAAAAAATGTTCATTGTAAACACATGGATCAGTTCATTGTAAAGGTGTTAAAGTTTTCATTGTTAAATTATTTATCAAGTCATTAGAAATTGTAGTTTTTTTTCAAAAAAATAAAAAAAAAGACATACGAATTTAACATTGAATTACTTTGATAAATTAAGGAAATAATATTATGATTAAAGTATAAATAAAAAAATGTGAATTATAAAATAGAAAAAAAATATTGAGGTAAAATATGAAATGGCATCATTAAAAACATTAAATATCACATTATAATCAACAGTTCATATACATTCTTAAAAGCAATTCAGCCATTTAATGTAAAATGTAACATAGTGGAATAATACATGTTAACAGGAACATAAATTACATGTATTGGATTTTTACCTGAAGTTAAAATAGCAGTTAAAAACTTTGTATTTGAACTGCATTGTGATTTGGATAACAACAAATACACATACCTTTTAAGATAAATAAAGAACAAAAAAACATTCATATGTAATTAAGATTTGACATAAAGGCAAATTCGATGCATTAATCAAAAACTTCATTGTGCTTAGAATTTAAAAAAAAGCATATTTTTCCATATGCGTGCAATTTGATGTCAATATTACTTGCTTAAAATAAAATTTTAGCAATAATTGAGAAATATGGATGAACAGCTTATTGCATATGAAATATGATGTCCTCTATATGCCAAAAGAAAGCATATAATATGATACTTAGTAAAAGTCTTAAGATAAATAAAAATATTTGTAAATAGCAATAACAAAAACAAATGCGATAAAATTGCAAGATAGCGCCATAAATAAGCAAGAATCATGAATATGCTATGAGAGAAAGTGAAGGAATAGTATCAGCTATAAAAATAAATGTTGGTGACGTCAGAATCATGTGCAGTAAAGGCAGAATAAAATTTTGCATTTTTCAGGATTCCCTTTATTTATATTTGCAAGGAAAAAAGTACTTTGACATGTGAAGCATCATACAATTATCTTTTAAAGGACCATATCACAATTTGTAAAATGATTTTGTAAATTTTACGATATTGTATAATGAGTGTTATAGTTATACTTAGAGTTTTGAGGAAAAAACAAACTGAAGATTTGTCTATAATGATTTTAAAAGTTTTTCAGTTATTTTTCAATATATCCCTTCTCATTTAAAATATTTCTAAATTTTTAATTTTTAATTTTAGAGTAAAAACATGAATTTAAAAATACATTTTGATATCATTGAAAATGATATGCTTCCTGAATAATAAAAAAAACTTAAAAACCACATAGATTTTAAGATAAATTAATTAATAATGTAAGAAAATTTGTTTTGTAAATTAAAATAATATATGTATAGATAAAATATATGAGTGGGTGTACAATGATTTTTAAGAATCACGCTTTTAATTGCTTTAGTGACATCTTACATTTGTATAGTATTGTAAAATGTGGAGTATAAATTACAAAATAGTGGTACATTTATGGTGTTATGTAATAGTAATTACGAACAACAGACTTCGGAATTTTTAGAGTTTTAACTCAAAAACAGTATTCTAATTTTTCTTAAGCATTTTTCATGTATATTGTTAATTATTTAATTTATTGTGACGAAAATTAAAAGCTTTAGAAGAAAAACAAATAAAATGGCTTTTAAATCATCGCGATTTAAAATTTCGTTTAATCGATGCATCATGCAGTTAAATAGTATAATCCATGAATGACTTTTGCATGAATATTACACTATACTTTCATGAATCTTTTATTTGTATTGAAATTCTTTTTTACTCTCATATTTTGAAATAAGCCTGTAGAAAATATATTTAATACATTTCCTCATTTCTATTCTTTTTGACAAATATCGAGTACATCATTTTATGCAAAATTAATCTGACATTACGTTGAGAATGAAAATGCAGCCTGACCTCGATTTAGCGAATACATCGAGGCTAAACATTTTATTCTTTATTTCGAGGTTATTCATAATATCGAGCAGTAGCGCACACAGGAATTTTTCAAGGGGGGTCGAAAGTTTACCATTCTTGTATCAGGCTCCTTTTGGTTTTGTTGATTTTCGGGAACAAAACACAATAAAAACTAACTATTGAATAAATAATTAGTATTAATTAATAAAGTAATCATTAATAAAAAATATTTAATTAAATTTCACGTACTATATACTTAGAATTATAGTCAATCGGAAAAAAAATCAAGGGTTTTTTGGGGTCTGGACTCCCAGGACACCCCCTTATTGCCCACTGATATCGGGGCTTCATAACAAGTAATTGCATTTACCTTCAGGAAAATCTAAATAAGCAACTATACAAAAATATGTCCATTGTTAGAAATTATACACTTTGTATTCAGCAGCTAAAACACTGTTAGCGAATTTTATGAAGCCCCAGTTAATTGGAAATTTAAAAATATTGACTAATAGATGTTTGATAATCTTTGATTCCTGACTCAGAAAGAGCTCTTATAACTTTATGCAGAGAAGAAAATACTGCGTCCTGTACATTCTGCAACATAAGGTATGTTATCACTGTTTCCAAATAATGTAATGCATTAGAAAATGTAACAGTTTTGATGGGAGTCTGATTGTCTATATTTGCATCTCAATGTCGCTACTTATTCATTTCAGACAATCTGCCATGCTTCACAAATTTTCAAAAACAAAATTTTCTGCAAAACTGGGCTTATATTAAACCTTACTTCTTTAAAGAAAGAGCACATTGTAAAATCTCTGAAAATATTCCTTGCGTTTTGCAATGGAATTAGATAAAAAAAATTTCCTGTCCAGAATTAACGTGATAAGTTACACTTATGACTCATATACACCTGTTGTCTAATAATGGGCTGAACCCTTTCCTGTTTACGGTGTTGAAATAATTCGTTAAAGTGGGAT
The DNA here is from genome assembly GCA_019973955.1 of Trichonephila inaurata madagascariensis. Lineage (NCBI taxonomy): Eukaryota > Metazoa > Arthropoda > Arachnida > Araneae > Nephilidae > Trichonephila > Trichonephila inaurata. The sequence continues at coordinate 55,065 of BMAV01019237.1, forward strand.
GTATTATTCGTTAAATCGGAGATTTCCTCTTCACTTCAGTGGGGTAAATAGAAAAAATTGTTAAATCATGCAATTTGCTGAATAAGGTTTCGTTAAATTGGAGCCCAACTGTGTATTTAAAATGCAGATATACAATTATTTAATTTTAAAATAATATTTTTTAAAATCTAATTTATGTTTCTCTAACGATTCTAAAGACCTAGAAAATATGAAATGCATGGAATTTATAACTTTTTCCACACATCATAGTTACATTAATTTCCTGAATGAAGTATTTTTATTCATATGTGATGTAAGAAAATAAGAACAAAAAAAACTGCATTAAATTCATGTATTCTTAAGTTCCATTATAGTTTCACCAAGTAAGCATCCACAAACAGAATTATTTTTGCAACATATTCCTTTTAAATTTATGAAGAACATATTTGAGTTATTTTACGAATTATTAAGAAATAAAACCCAGTCCTTCAAGGTTTCTTAAAAGAAAATAACAATTTTTTTTCTTCTGAAGAACAAACAAAATGACAAAAGTTCTAAGTTACAATCTAACAAAACTGTCATGTAAAGACTACAAAAACAGGTCGATTCGATATTATTTTTTCTCTACTATTTATAGATCACAAAACTGTTTACTTTGGAAAAGGAGGAAAAAAGAGGCATTTCTTCAGAGAGAACGCTTTCTATTCTCATCATCTTTTGGACTTTTTGTTATTATAGTAAATTAGGTCTATTGTTCCCATTTAAGAAAGTAGATAGTAAGTGAAAAAAAAGCATGTGGTAGTCTAGTTGAAGTCTCGCACTCCATTTGTCTTATTCACATGTGACACATACACAATTGCCATCTTAAGACGTCAATCACCGCTCTCGGGATGAAAGTCTCCCCATTTTTACCCTCTTTGGGAACATTCTCAGCATCCTTAGAAAAACTCAGTCAGAACTAAAGTGGTGTATGCTGTACTATTTAATAATATAAAAGATAAAATATTCTGGCAAGCATCGATTGTAGAAATTTAACCAATTCTTTAAAATCAAACTACTCAATCTATAACAAAATTATTACTTTGTATTTTGGAGCCCAACTGATAAGTTTATGATATAAACATTTGATAAGAATTATATGAAATAGATAGATGAAATGAACTGATTTAAGTTTGATTAAGTGCATTGGAATATGTTTTGATACTAGAGAAATTTAAATACGAGTAATGGAACTTTTGATATTTTTAGTGAATGTTATTTTATAATTTAATCACTTTGGGATATTTTCTTGATGTTTAAAGCAAAATTTCATACTATTATTGTAGATTTTTTTTCAATTTCTTCTATTAGCTCACATTCTCTGTATATTTATCTTGGTGGAATTTTCAATCGTTCATAAAATACATTTTAAAGCGCTCAATTGAGCTGAAATTTTGTATACATGATTATTTTGGATGACAATACAGTAATTTTATTATAATTAATAAACATTAATTGATTACAACTAATTATTCAAAGAATTACAAATACAGCTACGTTGGCATTATTTTTGGCGACTTGTGTCAACACTTGAAAAGGATTTTAATCACGTTTTAAAGCTCTCATTTGAGCTGAAATTTTCTATACACAATTGTTTTGTACAAAAATACGATAATTTAATTATAATTAATTGAAACTAATTGACTGAAAATAGTTATTTAAAGAATTACAGATACAGCCACGTTGGTTTCATTTTTAGCGACTTGGGTCAAAACTTTAAAATATTTTTTTCAATTGTGTATCGAAAAATCACATTTCTAGAAACTGTATGCGCATAGGTAAGGGATTAAAATGTTTTCGGTGTGAAGCTTTTGGATACAAGGCTTCAGAATGCTCAGATAATAATGATACTTAAGGTATCCGACTACGTTCGGAACCGTGATTTTGCAAAAGCGTATAAATGGATAATATTGATGATATTTAGTGTCACTTAGATTAGAAAATGTATATAAAATTGTTTTAAGAATACTATTACAATAAAAAATTATTTAAGTACAATATTTTGACAAAAAATGAACATAGAAAGACCCATTTTCAAAATATTCTCCTTCTGTGAAAAATGCTTCTATTATAATAATATTTTGCCTGTATATAGCTCAGACCTCCGTACAGAGGCTCAACTAGAAGTTTTCAAATATATAACTTAGAAGTCCGTTTATTCATGTCTTACGACAACAGAGGGTAGGAATCTTAAGAAAAAAAGGCAGATAATTATTTCAATGGGTTGTAACTCTAAATAATGTGAATTTTTCAAAAATCATAGTTGAGCTTCTGTACAGAGGTCTGAGCTATATACAGGCAAAATATTATTATAATAGAAACATTTTTCACAAAAGGAGAACATTTTGGAGAAAGGTTATTCTAAGTTAATTTTTTGCGGAAATATTGTATTTAAATAGTTTTTTTTGTCTTGAAACAATTTTATACATGTATTCTAATCTAAGTGACACTAAATATCATGAAAATTATCCATTTATGCGCTTTTTTAAAATCACGGTTCCGAACGTAGTCGGATACCTTAACTAGACATTGCTCATTTAATTGTTGATAAAAAAAGCATTAAATAAGGACTTATTAATTGGTGACTTAGTTTTAGACGCATTAATTGATAATGATACTCGAGTGACCTTGATTCGAAAGTCTGTTTTTGATAAATCAAATTTTGTTCAATTGTTTCCATTGAATTGTACTTTAACTGGATTTCGTAAAAGTAAAGTAAGACTCTTTGGTTACTTTAAAGATAAGATTCAAGATGAACTTAAGTGTAATGCAGAGATATGTGTAGATGATGATAGTATGTTTTAAGATATTATAATTGGATTAAATGTATTAATTCAGGATGAGACTATAATTAATGAAAATGGCTTTACAATATATTAAAAATAAGTCCATATTTACTGAAGTATTTGCCACTTTATCTGTTTTGCCAATTAATTTATCTCCTGATGATTTTGAAATCAATGTTGTTCCGTATATTCCTCAAATTTAACAGTCAAAGGTCAAGACAATAACTCCAAACTTTGTGCCTGCAAAGAAAACGGGTTTAACGAGAAAGAGGATCAAAGAACTGGGACAGTAAGTCCATGTTGTAAGAGTTCTTGTTGAACTTCAACATCCATCTCATTTGCCTAAATTGGAAGATGGTTTGAAACCTTAGAAAAACCTGACCCTATGATTAAATGTATTACTGAAGAGCCTGGTGAGTATATTGTTGCTGGTACTGAAGAATTTCATCTTGAAATTTGCTTGGAAGACTTGAAAGAAGCCAATGCTTTCATTCCTTTCATGAAAACTGACGCAGTAGGAGTCGTTCCTGAAAGTGTGTCAATAGAAGTCAAAAGAAGCACACCTGAGAAAAGACGATTATTACTTCGTTCCCAAGCTCAGGCAGAAGATAGAAAATTCCACTGGCAACTGTGACCATCGTGTATTGATGAATCACAAACTAAGAGAGAAATAAGACGTGCCATTGATAACATCACCATCTCATAGTGATCACCTTGGACCACACAGGATAACTAATTTTAAAGGAGGAGTCATGGAACACACTGTCCGATTTGCACAAGATTTTCTACAGTAAACGACTAAGGACGCAAAGACATGATAAATGACGAACAAATAAAAATCAACGAAAAACGTAGAAGCAAAAATAAAACGATAGACGAATAAACAAGAAAATGACGAAAGAAAGATGTTCAAGAATTGAAGAAAATATGTAGAGAAAGACGTTAAAAATAAAAGAAAAGAAGAAAGAAGTAAAAGATAATAAGAATGGCGTGAAGTATAACCTTTCTGAGAACTTAGTTGCAGACAAAATACTCATGAACTCTAAATATTTACTTTTCAGATATCTTATTCCAGTCCTTTTGTTGTTTTGTTTTCTTTCGTATATTTGCAGTGTCGTCTGGAGGACCAGCTGATTCCAGGATAGCTGTGTGGTGTCAACTGTTATTTCCAAGCCACACCAATAACTCTTATGCGCATGGTCACGAACGCGCTGAGTGTTCTGGGAGCCTGCCAGTTAGACGCTCGACGATCCTGAAGAGAGACGACGCCATGTTGTAAAGACGAGAAAAAAGACTATAAAGCCTCGTATTTGCTATAATACAATTTATACATTGAAGACGTGAAATATTTAACGAAGTTTCTTCATTGTAAATTATGTAAATAGTTATGAACAAAATTAAGTATTCAAATTTAATAATGGACGACTGTTGTGCCATCACTGACCAGTCCCATATATATATATATATATATATATATATATTATATAATATATATAGTAAATCGCGGGGAAAGTTGCCACTCTTAAAGATATTTCGATTTTAGTACATTGAAAATAATTAAAATAACAAGATCATGAAAAAAAAATACGCTTTATTTTTCATTATTTAATTATTTATATATTCAAGTTAATTCTCTTCTTAGTATGAAAATAAACAAGAAATTTAATGTTACAGAAATTCATTTAATTGTGGCATGTTCTCCCATATATATGGGAAAGATGACACCAGTCATGGAGTTAGATACAACACCACCACAGTAAATAAAAAAAATAAGAAAAACATTACCAAATTAAATATGAAGTAACAACAACCATAGAAAAACAAAAACAAGAAATTAAATTCTTTCATAACTAGTTTGCTAAAAACTAATTTTCCTGCAGAACAGTCTGCAGCAGGCTGAAGTAGTAGTCGACTTCAGCACTGCACATTGCTAATTCTCGTTCTATGGAGATCCCCTGTCTAAGCTTAATTATTAATTGTAGCTATATATTTTATACGTTGATGTACAGTGTTATAAAATTAAAAAAATAATGTTCTTTTCATTTACTTCTGAACCATGTGGAGCAGTAGCGCACACAGGAATTTTTCAAGGGGGGTACGGGGTCGAAAGTTCACCATTCTTGTATCATGCGCCTTTTGATTTTGTCGATTTTCGGGAACAAAACACAGTAAAAACTAATTATTGAATAAATAATTAGCATTAATTAATAAAATTAATCATTAATAACAAATAATTAGTTAAATTGTACGTACTATATACTTAGAATTATAATCAATCTGACAAAAAACCTAGAGCTCTGGGTTGGGGGTCCGGACCCCCAGGATCCTTGTGTGGGCCACTGATGTGGAGTCTTTCCCAAGTATGGGGGGCAGATGACAAACACTTTTTTTTTCTTTTTGCTGCAGTGCTATGGGCACTTCTACATGCATCGTATGTGCAACATTATACGTAACTCACTTATATTGCTAATATCTTATTTAATAAATCAAGCACATTTATGAACTTTAAATATGAAGAACATAATATTATAAAAGTTGTACTCACCACTTTAAATGCTCACAAGATCAAAAATAAGGCCAATTTATGACTATTAATTCAGATAAATTCACAAGCTGCACTCAATGTCGGGCCAGACTCTTCACACAAGTGGCTCAAAATTGTCATCTATCGACGCATAAAAGTACTATTAACAAACTGGCAGCAATTCTAAATTCCCCAACTGGCGCATCCTCCCCGAATTTCCTTATATATATATATATATATATATATATATATATATATATATATATATATAATTATAACCAAGTAATGAAATTTTTATCATTAAATAGAGAAAATGTATACTTAAATTAAAATACCCGCATTGTGAGGTAAAATGTAATTAATCTTTGTACTTCGTGCAAATATCTTGAATCATCAGAAATAACGAAAGATAAATCAAATTATAATTACTTGAAGCATGAATCTATACAAGATTTTAAAATATTACTGAAAATTACTTCCAAAGTGAGTCATTTCTCCAAACGAATGTGTCATATAACTTTATAAGTTATTTTTTTATAAATATAAATAAATCATATGGAAAATGAAAAAAAATTTTTAATTTTTTTAATCTTCTGACTCTTTTTATGCATTGTTGTAATAATTTTGTACCTGTTCATAATTTCATTTTCATTCTCTTTTCGTATGATGTGAATAAATCAAACCAAATAAATTACTTATACCACTAGTAACTCCAATAGCCTAAATTCGCGATAGAAAGAAGTATATTGTCAGATATTCTGTGTTTTCTTGAGGTTGATGCTTTGCACAAGATGCTTTCTTTCGGAAACTTTTTTACGCACTTGCTGATTCATTCATATCGATGGTTCAGACTTCTTCGTTAGAAGCAATCAAGTCTTTTATCGACTTTAGGTCTATACGCTTCACCTAAATTTGTTGAGTTCTATAGTAAGAAGAAAGTTGAAACTTTTTTTTCTGATCTTTGAAGTATTCTGCTAAAATTCAGGTGACTACTTTCTTCTCAAAAAGAAAATTTATAACCTCAAATGTAATATACATTTAAATTATTTTTTTCCAGATGAAATAATGCTCAAGTAATATATATATATATATATATATATATATATATAAAACATATATATTTCTAAGGACTAATCAGAATAATTGGAAAGAAGATGTTCATTTAAAAAATGTCGTAGAAAATTATTACTTTTTGATAAGTCATTAATAAAAGTAACTCAACTACAAATTAATTACTAAACAGTTGAATCAAAAACAAATTAACGCAATTTCGATTTGAAAAATATAAAGAAAAAATTTATGGAAAGAGATTTATAATATTTCTTTCGAAAATTATTCTTATTTTTGAAGTTCTTAGGTATTGCTCATTCAAAGTTTTGATCTAAATATGTTTATAATTGAATTCTGTATCAAAAATTTATTTCTATGTACTTTATATTTTTTCTCTTAAAAGATAAAAATAATCATAACAATAGGACCATTAAATAATAAATCCGAAAAAAATATAAATACTCTTCACGTCAATGAAATTAAATCATCTTTAGAAGCAAAAACATTTAAAAAGAAAAACAAAATTATCGCGTACTTTCCTTTTTGAAAGAAAGATTGAAGTTAATTAGTAATTCTGAATCGAAACACAATTCCTGCAAGAAAAAGTAGCTGCATCTCCCAATGATTAAAATGTCTTAATTCTTCACGAAATATATATATATATATATATATATATATATATATATATATATATATATAGCTTTCTAATTAATAATTATATAAGCTAATTCTATTGTAAGCAAACTTATAAACGTTCTAAGCATATTTATTAAATTATACTTTTAGGATTAATTTTTATTTTTAATTCGTAAAACTTTATTTTCCTTTATATCTGTGAGATATGCTACTGTAAAAATATTTAAATATTTACCGTTAAAAATATTTGAATTCCTTGGGAAAGTATGAGATTTGTATTTTTGCTCTCAAATAGCTTAGATGCATATTTAACATGTTTTGAATTCTAAATTGTATCTTTTTTGACGAACTTTATAGCAATTAAATTCAATAGTTAAATTTCATGCAATGTTGAGAAAAAAATAAAACATTAGTTTGGGTGCATTCTTCTTAAAATACTTTTAAAAATAGATTCATAAATATTTCTTTACAACACTCATAGTTATTGAATGAAAAGGTATTAACATTTAGGTATAAAAAGAACTTCATAAACAAGCTACAAAAAGGATTTAAAAACTTTTTAAAAGCCAAACTAACTTTATATCCATGTAATATATAAGTTTTATAATAACATATTATATATAACTTTAAAAAGATAATTTTTATATTTACTGACGAAAAGTCTTAAGAAACTGCATTTTGAAGTAACAATAATTATTGTTTATGAAATAAAAGTCATTCAATTCAATGGAAACCAAATATTGTCTACAAATATTGCAAGCGATTTGAAAATTATTTCTAGAAGTTTATAAATTTTTTAAAAAATACATACATTTTTCGAAAGTATAATTGTTTCAAGTAGCAAAAACGTAGAATTCAAACATTTATTGCATTTTGTGGATACTATAGGTTTTAATTCACATAAATCTGTTGAAATTTTAGTTCACTATATCACGATAACATAATAGAAATACTTAATAGGCCGCATAAGAAATCATATTAAAATTTTTGATATTGATAGGTATCATACATGTTTTAAAATAAAAATTTGACTTTTGTTAATTTTAATCAAATGTAAAATTGATTCTATTGCTCATACAAAAGAATCAATCTCCTGCTCATAGAAAATCGGTAGTACAAATACAGTAGTGTAACTTTATTTTAACTGTTATAATACATATATTAATCTATTTAGGTGACTTCGAGATATTCCATATATTTCATATTTCATCTTTTAAATAAAAGAAACAGAAACTATTATTATTTCTTAGTATAAATTAGTGTTAGGATTAAATTTAAAATTGCAGTCATCAATAGTTCCCTCTACCCTTAAAGTGTGGTGTAAGTAAACAACCAATCAATCAATTAAGAATTTTCTAACTGTAGATTGCTTTTTACAATGAAAGATATTAAACATTGCATCCTCATCTTTGTCATTAAAAACACATCGCTTCCCATCAGTTTCTATATTACAACGACTATATATTTACTATACACTTGTATTATGTATTTAGTAATTTAAGGTAAAACAGGATACTTAATAATATAAAATTAAATATTTCATAAGACAAAATAATGAAGGCCTGAATTAGTTATATTGAAAATCTATTACCTAAGTAAGAAATAAATGTGTTCTTATTAAATAATACTACACAATGTTATTAATGCATAAATAATATCTTGCGTTACAATAATGTACAGATAACGTGGAAAAGTCTAACGTTTGTAACCATTTGACTATGTTTTGAATCTAAATGCTTAAACCACTGATTTATTTGCCATACAGAAGTTACAGAATTTTGCAACTTGATTTTGCCTTTACCCTTTCCCTGGTTCAATTTTACTAAAGACCTCCGTTAGCTTTAATGTTTGTAAGAGCTAAGCACCTCAACTAAATAAATTTTGAGTTCATATAGTTTTAAAACTCGACTTTTCTTCAGTATCTTTATGTGCACGCTTACACAAGATGTAATAATTTATAATTGTGAAGTTACTTTTCAATTTTATATTATTTTATATCTTCTGAATGCACGCTTCTTATACATGGTTATTTCTTCAGTGAAAATTAGTAATATTTCACCTAATCTGATCAAGTATTTTTATTTCTTTTCATATGTCAGCTAACATGGAAAATTTAAGAACATATTTATTATCCTGTAATCTTAAACCAAATACTTTAATTTCCTCTGCATTGAGACTTAATTCCTTCATTGCACCTCTTAGTTTAGATTTCATTTCAGTCACAGTTGATATTTTACAATTCAGAATGCTTTTTATCTCACAGTTTCAAAACAAGATGTTTCGTTATTTTTAACTATGTCATTAAATCTATTTAAATGTAGTAATTGTTAAGGTTTATAATTACTATACACGGTAGATGAATGAGTTAAAAATCGCAATATAACATCATTCTATCAGATCTATTTTATTAGGAGGGCACTCCATGCTATACATGGTTCCAGGATAATTTCTGCGTTCACTTGATGCTGAAGTTTGGAGGAGTGACAATTCAGGAAGCGTCCTTGTCAATTGACCTTGGCGAATATTACAAGTAAAAAGTTCTTATTCACTAATATTTCTTGTAAAATTTCAGAACGCAACTTTAATAAACGATTAGTTAACCAGTGTAAATTTTAAAATCATAACTATTACAGAGTTTTATATTTGTTGCCAGATGAAAACAACCATATATATTTTTGACTATAAATAATCCCTAATGACAAATTCCACTTTGTAGCAATTTTACAATAGAAATAAAAGTTCGTTTCTATAAATGTGTTTCTTATATTTCAGCAAAAATAGTTCGATATTACTTTTAAATCTGTATTAATGGAGCAGACATCCCTGCAGGTTTTAAAATGTCTAGCTTAAACATTATTCTGGTACCGCTTCGATCATGCAGTGCACATTTCAACAGGTTTCCATGAAAAGAAAATATAATGAATTTCTAAACACGCATTGCTGCCTTTTGGAATGATCACGTGATGCTTGTAAATTGAAAAAAATGTGTAGCTGAATGGATACTCAATGCATTGTATGATTAAATTCCAGTGAGGTATTTTTGATGAAACTTATAATTAATGTTACTGAGAGATTTGATTTATTAAGGGAACATGTTACGATTTACGCAAACATTTTTAATTTAAGGATTTTCAAAAAATTTGTTGCCTCCTATGTGAATATACTATGTAAAACAGATTTTTGCCAAAAATTTCATAAAAAGACAGCCATTTAATTTTTAAGGAAAAAACTTAAAATCTATGAAGTGATTTTAAAATGCTACTTCTCCTACTAAAGTTGACTTACATTTATGAAATTTAATTTGCATGTTCGTCAAACTATGTATAACAAAAATGTGTATGGGTTTTGCGATTACATGATTGGTATTCGTACAATACTTCTTTTTATGAATGCTTATTGGAAATTCCTTAAAAAATGTACAAATTCGGAATTCAAATATTTTTTAAAAAATAAGTATTGCTTTGATTCAAAAATGCATACCAACTTTTGTTACATGTATTATTAGCAATAGGTAAAAAACCAAAACATTAGGCACAATAAAAAAAGCCTTAGCTTTTTAAATGAAGACAAACTAGTTATTTTATCTTTCTGACATAAGTAAGTTTAAAGTTTTGATTTTCCATAGGGATGTGAATAAAAACGAACGTAAAAGCTATCATAATTCTGCATTTCTTAAGTTTAGAGCTTTCAGATTTTGTGAGGTTATAGAGAATAGTATATAAAGAATAATTTAGGCTATAAAAATTATAACTGATTTTTTGGCCAATTTTTGTCATTTGAATCGTACTGTGTCCTCTTAAAGAGAAATAAATGGAAGATTATTTAATTATCTTTGAAAAAAAATAATGTACTCATCCAGTATCTCATCATATTGGCTCATGAGCCAAAAGAAGTATTTCCACGTACTCTTAGCTAAAATTCCTTTCTTGATAGACACTAAGCGTTATATAAAATCTATATATTTAATTCACACCATGACTTTAGAAAATAAAAAGGTTTCTCACTTTCCAATTCCTGAGAGAACCTATAAACATGTCGAATCTTTGTCTTAATCGGTGTTATTTGTTATTTATTAACCATTTTTTACGAAATACAGTTCGGAACGACCAAAGAGATCTAATAGCCATTCTAGATCCTCATCATATATAGGTTATAGTTAAATATCCTTAAATGACATAATTTTGTTTCTCCTGTCCCAGGAAGATAAGAAGGTCTTGCACTGTATTTTATTTTTATTGAAGTAAAAGCCCTTTTTCGATGCAAGGCTAGAAATATGAGAAAAAAATCTGATGCCGCAGCTTTAACTCTTTCTTTCAAAATATTTGCTTTTACTTTGAAATTTTTCGAAGAATAAAATTCATTTCTGTGTAATATAGTATTATTCTATTGGCTAATTGGCTTTTTTGGATTTAAAAGTCTACAATAGAGAGGCTAATAATATTCTAACCGTATTTCTAATAATTACCCAAAAATTATAATAAAAAATAAGTTTACATAATAATGTAAATAAAATGTCAATTTTTTTTACACTGGTTTATCTTTGAGCATGTAAATATTTTAAAATATAATAAATTAATTTAAAAAATAAAACCGATTTTGTTGTAGGTATCTACGATATAATTAATATAACTATTAATAAATCTAGAAGAATATTTTTGACATAATTTATATGCTTGTAAATGTGAAACATGAATTTTGTCTCCTAAGTAATATAGCAAAAACCTATTCAAAGTAAATGAACCATAATATTTACCAGTACCAAAATATTTTGTAATTTTCTTTATATTTTACAATTGATTTGGAAGTTATATTTAAAATTTGATGGGTCATTAACTAACAGTCAAATATTTTTCTTAAGGTATAAAAGAAGGAATAAGATATTAAATCCAATATTTTTATAAATCAAAAAAACCTTTCCCAGAGAACTTTTAAAACCCCATTTTATTAATACAAATATATTTATAAAATATTTCTTTATTTATATATAATGAGCACATTTAAATTTATTTAAAAATTTGAATATTTCTATTATTTGTATCTTTCTCAGTATCTATAATTCTGTCTCAATTAAAGAAAAGTATATATGTTTTTTTCCTATAAAATTCTACGTAGAATTTATTTTAAATGAAATTCGAAGCAGAATTTCATTATAATATGAAAAGCAACAATCATTCAATCCTTTCAAGAGCAGTAATTTAATTGTGAGACCATCTGATCATTTACTTCTTTCAAGCATAAAAATCAGAGCAATTTAATAATAATTGGATTAGAGTCGATTTTTTACTTCAAAATATAATAAATTACATTGAGAAGTAATACCTATGCAATTTATTATACTTTTAAATGTAATTAATTATATACGTGGTTTTACTAAGAAATCACCTTATCATACACTACTTTCATGCATAAGGAGGGCTAAATTATGCATCGAATATGTTGTTTCTGGTTTTTCCCCCGTTTCATGTACGCTTAGAGAAGCCTGGGATATAACATTTTTTTATAATACATATTTGTACATTGTTTTAGGCATTTTAAAATGGTTTAATATTTAACGTAGAGATATAGATAAAGTTCCTGTGCGTGTGTTCAGCACTTATAAAGAAGATTTGCGTGATAAAGATATAAAAATACAATGTAAAACCACAGAAATAATCACAATTGAAAAATTGAATATTATAGATACTACATCGATGGTCTGTATAAGTCTACATGGATTATTTTTTTTAACTAAATACAAATTTATTTAAAAAAAATATTATTTTAAAACGAAAGCTAATTTTTTTAAAAAAAATTAACAAATATTACAGCTTAAATTGAAACTTTTATTGAAATTTATTCAAAAAGTTATATTTTTAAGATTTTCTTCGTTTGACATTTTTAAGTTGAAAGTTCTTTATTATAATAGCAATGCAAATAATATTAAAATAACTTGTTGAACATTGAAATGGAAAAAAGAATGTAAATTAAATTCAATTTTATACCCATTCACAAAGAAAATTCTAACCATGATTTCGTCCATTTTTTAACTAAACATATATATATTTCTATTTGGCTTTTAAAATGTTAAATTACAAAGGGAATACAGACAGTTGAAAAGTATTATTTTGGAAGGACTGTAATAGCTTAATTTAAAATGTTTAAATCCCAGAAAAAGAATAAAATATCTACTGAGGAAATGAATATGAGAATATTACTTATACTCATCGATTAAAATATACTTAATTGCACGTTTTACGAGAATATCAAAGCAAAGAAATAATATTTTGAAAACATGTCATTATATGCTAGTTATTTTTTAAAACAAATATTGAAAAAAAATGCTTAAAATAATAGATTTATTGAAAATCCTTTCACAAATACTGTTTGAATATTTTTCAGGAATTCTTTCTACTTTCAATTCTTTTTACATATCCCTTTTTGTTTGCAACTAAGTGCAGAAACTGTGGTTAGGTAAAATGTGATCTTGAATGTATTTCTGTTCGGGATGAAATAAAATAACAACGGGATAAAATATAATAAAACAATGGAATCAGCCAGGATTTTGCAATGTTGGATTCCAGGAAAGCAAATTCCTACTGAAAAGTTTTTTTAAAAATAAAATATTGAACTTCAACGCAGTATCAAAATATATTTTTGTACACTTGTTTTTCAATTTAAAAGAAAGTAGATATCATGTAGATAGATGTAAGTAAACAAGTAATAATTTCAATTTCGAAAAGAAAAGCATGCATTAACTTTAATAAGCCAGAATAGGGAAACAAATATGTTTTGTTGAGCCATATTTTATTCGAACAGAAATAGTTACGAATAAGCGGAGGTGAAATAAAACGTAAATCAAGCCTTAAATTCCTGTCTTCCTCGAAATCAGTAAGCAACCCGCATCAACAAATCTAGCAAAGTATTTTTTTTTACTGTGAGAAATCAGGAGATTTACGAAAATGAGAAAATATATTTTTAATACGATTTTTGGAGGAATTAAAATGCTTAAATTTAAGCTTGTGTTCATGATAGAAATACACATTGAAGAATTTTTCTTTCCTTTCTAAAGATAGAATTTTGAGTGGCTGATTGATTTTAAAAAAAAACTTCGTTTATTTATAAACATACATCCATTCCAATTTTTATTCATGTCTTTCGAAATATTTCATTTAATGGCATTTATTCAGTTTTGAAATAAAATCAAACATTTGTTGCATAATCTAAACACTATGTTCTGTTCCGAAATTAAAGTCTTAATAAATAAATAAGAAGAAGAAAGAAACACATCTTTCCTTTTATTTCTTCTTACATTTTTGTTGTATGAGGTAAAACATACATTTTTATAAAATTGATTTATTTTAATTTATATCAAAATAGTGAAATTTATATATCTTGTAAATGTACATAGGTATCGTTTTTCTTTATATTAATATTTTACTTGAGTAAAATAAAAAGTTATTTGCAATTTACAATTGTAATTTTTATGAAAATAGTTTTTAAATTTTAGGGCTGAGATGGGAAACTACGAATTTGCATAAATTTTTTTATACCACGAGATAAATTTTAGATTTAACTCAAAAAGTTCCTCTCAGCTTTATACGAAGAGCTTTGTGAATTCAAGTCTCAAAGTAACCAACGATTTAGGATGATTACGCTGATACTGAACTAAAAATTTGAAAAATTGACTTTGTTCGGTTTGTTTGAAGTTTTTCTACATACTAAAATACAGCTGTTACGTAAAAATGGCAAAGATAGTCGAATTAAAAAAATTGAATTTTACAGTTTAATACAAACTGTTTCATTATAAGAAATCTTAATGCGCGGTTTAGTTTGATTAGGATTAACTTTGCTTTCTTTTTTTACTTATTCATTCTTAAATGATCTGAGAACTTTTAATCACGATCATGTAAAGAAAGAAATAACTTACGTATCATACTACTCCCCTAGCTTCCTGACAGTTGGACGTGAACCCCACTTGTCTAAAAACCCTTTAAATTTCCCAACCCTTTCGGTCTATCGTACATAATATAGTTCTTTAGAGAAAGCAAAGCTCTATCTTACTGCTCAACTTGAATATTGATTTGATTGGATGCGATGTTTATTAACATTGCACTTACAATCAATACAATAGCTATTAGTGACATGACGTAATTCTCAACAAAAATCAACTGAAGAGAAAAACATCTAAGCTGACACTTCTATTTTCAAACTTGTACACCATGCCAACGCAAGTACTTCAGCCTCGACATGTTATAAAGCATATCCATCAAGTTCTTACTGACATCAATTCTAAATCCCAAGAAATTACAGTGGCAAAGCCAGCCTCGAGCTGACTACCATGGTCAGCATGGACTAGCATGGACATTGTTAATAATGAGTCCAGGTTTTTTAAATAACTTGGGTCTAGAATTGTAAAAAAATTGGGGTTTTTTTGACCACACGATAAAGTAATAATTTAAAATTTGTAATTTATTTCGGGGATTAGTTAGATGAAAAAAAAAACAAAGGGATATTAGTATTGTTCGAAAAAAATTATTTATTCATATGTCTGTACTCAAAAAAGAATTTTTTTTGGGGAAATATTAAGAATCTTTTGGGAATTTTGTATTCTAAGAAGGAAGCAATGGGTTTTTATGGTAGCTAAAATAGGTTTAAGTCCTTTAGATTCAAAATTTTTTTTTAAAATATCTAAAAAAAATCCGTCAAGCGTTTTCCATATTTCCTCTTCTTCATTTGGATCATTTGACATAATTAAATTTAATTTTGATTTTTAAAAAAAACAATTAAAAAGGGTTTTTATTTTTATTTTTTAAAAAACCTTTAAAATTCCCTAAAATCATAGGTAGCTTGTTCAAAAAGACTCAATCCGGCCTTTTGTGAATTTTTTGGGTTTTAATTTAACAATATTCAATTCTATCCATGAATTAATTTAAGCAAAAAGGGGTAGTAAAGACGGGCAGTAGGGTTGGGGAAGAGAGGAATCTAGGTCAGAACTTTTAAAAAAAGGGGTTTAATCAGAAGATTTATATCCCCCATAATCTCACCAAACATACTAGCTCTTTTGTCATTGTATAACAATTTTTTTACAAAAAATATCCCGGGGCTACTGCCCAAAAAAAGCCTTCTTAATTATATTTTGTTTTCTTGTATTTAAATTATTTAATGTAACTTTTTTTTTACCTTTTACTTAACTTTTTTTTTAAATTTTTTTGTTTTTAATTTTTTTTTTTTTGGACTCAAAAAAATATTTAAGTATTGTTTATTAATAGAGCAACTTTTTTTTTTTGCTTTATTTCCCATTTGCTTACAAAAATAGATTTTTGCTTAAGATCACTGCAAAATCTAATGATAATTATAATATTTATTTGTTCTATAAAAAAAATTTTTCCCTTTTTTTACATTTTTTGTTTAATTTTAGTGTGGGGAAATTTTCTTTCTTTTTTGAGCAATTTTTTTAAAAAAATTTTGTTTCATTTTTATGCTTCAACCTTTGGATTAGAAAGAATCCTGTATCCATTTCCATAGAAAGAAGGGGGGCGGGGGCCAGGTCAAAAACTAGTAACTTTTTCTTTTACGGCGTATTGGTGGTGAGGGGGGGGCAAACTACCGCGTTTCAGAGGGGCAATGGGCAACTCCCCTCCTTTCCTTTTTGGGCTGTGTATGTCCGACTGAAGAAGAAAAAAGCCGAATGAGCGTTACATATGCGAGCGTGACAGTCATTCAGGTTCACTTTCCAGCAAAACGCGTCAATAGAATTTATCACTTCAAAAAAAATGATTATTTCAGAACGTTAACAGTTGGATTTTCAAAGAGCTCCATAATATACACGTTAGAGAAGCAATTATATAGTTAAGGTGAATATGACTCATATTTACATAGATATATGTAAATTTCACTGTTGACAACAACAGGTAAGCAAAAAGCACATGTAATTGTCATTGAAATCCAATCCTGTCAATTATGTGTGGCAGTACTGAACAGAAGAATGAAGATTCTTTGTGGTAATATTGCCAAGACTTAATAAATCATTTCCCTATTTTCCACTTGCCAAGAATATCATTTGAGCATGATTCATGACTTGAGAATCAATTTTCGATAACGGATATGTCATTCACAAATGATTCATTGGCCCAAGAAGCAGAGCTATAAACTTAATCAAAATGAACAGTATGGAATTGAATGCGTTTTAACGATGAGTATCTCTTTTCACTTCGTATTCCATACACGTTTGTTCATTATTTAAAGAACTTCAATTTTGATAATCTTCAAGGCTTTAATGATTTTCTACCTACATTTAATTTGGGCTAGATTATGAGAAATTCAAACAAACTGTGATATTAATAATGTTTGTTATATAACACATGAATGTGTTGTAGTCATTTACTGCAATACAACTGTATAAACGGCAATTTTAAAGAATATTTTTTTATCCTATTAAACAACTTACCGACAAATTTAAATTGAATTGAAACAGTATTTTTTTAAAAATAATGTTGAAAGCACTACATTTTACTTTTTGTCCCTTTATACTGATTTACCGATTTGCTTGAAAACTTCATTTCAATATTTTTTAAGACACACACACACACAAATTTTAAGCCAAAGTTTTAACAAAATAAATGAAATAATGCTCATTTGTATCACCTCCGTAATAAATAGAATTTTTTTTATCAGAGTACTGATTACAGGTATTTGTCTACAATGATTAAATAGTAGGCTTGTGTTAGAAATCCTCAAATCTTAATACAAATCGTAAAATTTTCTTCCTCCAAAAATATTGCTTTAATATATAGAATGTTACATTGGGCACACAGAGATGGAATTTCATTTCCCTTGTTATTGCATATTTTTAGCTATAAAACAGAAATTAAATATTCCTCATGTTTTGACAATACATAAAAAATGCGATAAAATGAATTTTTACTTTGTTTCTCCCTTTTTCATTAATATGAATTTTTTGTGATAAACACTGAAATATAAGATAAAATTTAAATCTAAACTATACTCACATACCACATAAATATTTTTTTTAACTGTTTACCACCACTGTTTACGGATTTTATAGAACTATTGGAACAAGGAGTTAATGCTTATTAGAGTAATAAATTTAATCAGATGTAATCTTACAAATACAATGATGTAAAAAAAAATTACTAGAGCAAAAAAAGAGACCAGTTTCTTGTGCCAAACAAATGAATAAGAACTAAATTAATATTAATTCTCTCCACGATAACCATTGAGAAAAAGACCCTTCTCTATCGATCTCAATGGAAATAAAATACCATTTTATTGTGTCAAACTTTAAATAATAAAATAAAAATTTAAGCTTCTCTCAATTTGCATGATTTAAAAACTATCAAATACTATAGATTACTTCATTGCAAAATTGTGCTTTGTAAACTTGCTTACAATTATAAATTCCATTAAAAATTAACCAAGTTATAAGCATTATTTTCTGAATTGCTTAAATTTCAGCTCAATCAAATACAACAAAATCAAAAGCAAATTTAGTTGAATAATAAGAAATTAACAGATATTCAAAATATTCAAATATTTTTAGTCAAACGTTGCATAAATATAAATATTGTTTACTTCAAATGGTTAGAATGTATTGTATAAGAAATTCAAAATCGCTGTACGTAAAAGAGTCCTTTATTTTTTAATTAAATGAGCTTATTTTCTTGTTTATTTATCATTTACATTACTTAGAAAGAGAAATAAAAATTATTCTCTTCAACAACACTTTCATTTTGAATAAATCAAACAGGCAAAGACAAAAGAATTATACTAATATTTGAGAAAGTAAAACAAATGCATTGAAGCGTGAGAAATTTAAATATTAACAACGTATTAGGATGTAAATGAAAAGATAACAAAAAATGTTGCAGTGAAACTTAGAATATGGGCATAAACATACGTAGCATACAAATAACTTTTTTTTTTTGTTGAATACATTCATTAAGGTTTCAGAAAAAATGTTTTCAAGAACCGTTAAAAAAAAGAAGGGAGGTGGGGGCGGATTTGGACAATCATTTAAATTTGCATAATTCTGATTTGAGAATACATACGATTTGAAAATTATAAAATAAATGTTGAACAAAAAATTACTTCTTTTATTTAAAAGACAAACAAAAACTACAATACATGTATAAGTTTATAAGCAATCAGATTGTTAAAGTATTTACCAAGAATGCTTCATGCTTGCATTTTTGTTTTGTCTCTTTGTTACTTTGTAATTAAACGTTAACTCAGTGCTTCTCAAACTTTCAATACTGGTGACCCATTTTTCAATCACAATTTTTATCGCGCCCCCATATACAATAATAATGTATTGAATGCAATAATAATGCACTTTGACGCTAAAGCTACAAAATGATCTTAATTATAAACCGTACAAATTAGTAAGATAAGTATATTAAATTTTATATATGTAACTTTTAAGTAATATATATTTTATTTTTTTCTTTCTCGAATTTTTAAATTGGAACAGATTGAAAAATACGGTGGCTGCTTTCAAGCAAAATATAGATGTCAGCCAAATATAAAAAATGTACTCAAAGTGTCAATTTCTAATCGTAAACCTTCATTTGAAAAACTTTCCTCTGCAAGACAAGCCCATCGAAGTCGCTAATACTTATTAAACTTGCTCTTAATTTAGTATTAAAAATTAGTTATAAAATACCTTGTGCAGTGCTGATACATTAAAATTATACTGCCTGAAGTACCCGGTCTTCGAACGAGTTCATTTCTTAAAAAAACTAAAACATTCTTGATAAATAGCTGAATTGTCAGGAGAGTAAACCCAAATGCGCGACAATGTTTACGAAAATGTAAAATGATATTTTAAAATGAATGCTCACATTATAATTAGTTTCAAGCGAACTGTAATTTTAAGACTCACAGAATTAGCATTTAGAATTAATGTTAAGCAATGAAAAAATAATATAAAATTCCAATGGAGAATAATATTGTTATTTTTAATATTTAAAGCGAGAAGACTTCAAAATGTTTTATCCCGGGGGCAGACACACACTCGATACTAGCGTTAATGGTCACGCGGTGTGACTGAGTCACCCCAATCCTTTTTTTAAATAATTATTTTATTGCACACGATACAAATCGTGATTCCAGTGAATAATTTAATTAATAGAAAGTAAACTTATCTACTTTCAAGAACTTTTCAATTTTTCTTTGGTAACAAATAAACAGTTTTGCTAGAATTAACGATTTTTTTTATCTATGTGTCCGGCGAGACCACTTCCGGTTTAAAAGTGTATTCATTATGATAATATGTATATCACTGCTAAAAAAAATTGTGTAAAACATTTTTCATTATGCTTTATATGTTTGAGAATACTCATAAAAATAAGTCTTGGCCAAGTAATCCTTCAAAGTGCTCTCCGTGGTTTTCCAAATATCATAAAACTCTTTTGCATGGAAAAAAGCGCTACAGAGAGAAATACATTACTTACAACTTTCCTAAATGAGAAACAAACACATAAGAGAGGGGGTAACTAACTATACCAATAACTTAGAAGGTCAAACAGATTATCAGCAAAAACAGATTGCAGCTATAATGTGCAGAATTTCAAAAATAATCACAGTGATGAATTTTTTATGTTCCTAAATTTTTTCAATTCTGGGTCCGGGATTTGTCTTTTCTCTGAAAGAGTAGTATTTTAATTTTAAAAAGAAAACGTAATAAAAAATCTCTCATCATGGGATTGCAGCAAATCAAATAAAAGTTTTTTTTTATTTGGTTATAGGATCAAAGATAGCTAATTAAGTATTGAAGAAGTTTTTATTTTTGAGATGACTTATATCGCCTATAAATTATATCAGAGTAAAAGTGCATTTCTTATTATGTCTGAAAGTATTTTGTTTTAATTCATTCCAATAAATTAATTAATTTTAAATTTTTTATTTTCGATATGCTAGCGTTCCCCTTGTAAGGGTATCATGCCCCCCACAGTTTGAGAGAAACACTGCGTTAACTATATAGTATGTGTTTTGTTTGCATTAATACTAATTCATCTAAGAGAAAAAGAGATTTAACTTATAGGCTTAAAATAAAAATAATATTATATGGAATTCACAGAATCCACGTTTAAGAATATATTTTTTTCTGAATAAATATATAATTTTATTAATATAATTTCATTTATTATCTCTAATTTTGTATTAGAGGAGGTTTTTACTTTTTATTTAGTGTCATTATTTATTTGTTTTGTAACTTACAACCTTGGGTGCTTGCCGTGTTGAAATATATTAGTAAATAATACATTGTTTAAATAACTCTTTATTAGGTCTTAAAAACTAATGAAGTTGATTGTAGACCAAATGCTTGTGTATTGAGTAAATTCAAATCTAAAAACTGAGATGTAAATGGCAGCATTTAATTAGTAACATTTCTGCCTAAATAAACTTAGAACCATGGCTTCGAACCATAGATGTTTTCATTCCAATTCAACTTGAAAAATATATCAGTTCAGTTCCGCCTTTCTTTCCACCAAAAATAACGGTTTTCGGTTCCGTTGAGAATTAATAATTTTACTTTATGTGAATTCTTATTCGTACTAAAAATATTGTTTTATCGTAAACAAAAAATGTAAATGTAATGATGACAATTATATGGCTGACGCGTTAAATTAGAAAATATTTATAAGTTGGTTACAGTGACAAAGTGACTGAAGATACATCGAACCAAAATAAACCGATATCTTTTTACAGTTCAGTTTCGGTTCGAAGCCCTGCTTAGAACAATAATATAAATATTCTATGTATATATATTGATATATTATCCATATGCATCTCAGTTATAACTGAAGGCACGTTAAGAAATGCGCGATTCTCTAAATATTGAAAAAACTAAAGAGAACTGCATTAAAATGTTTTGAACTTTTTGGGTATAATGGATTAGCATTAAGCATTAACTATAGAACAATTCTGGGAACAGTCGTCAAGTGGTACAAATCAATCAATTTTACAGTTCTTATAGCATCTAGACAAAACGTAATCATTCCTAATACTTGTAACTTTCTAAATTTAAGTGGCTTAGAAAATAAAACACCTAATTTTAAATGAGCATCTCAAAAAATTAACAATGAAAAATATTCTACTTTGCATTCATCACAGGTTTTTCTAGAAAAAATATACAAGTTTTAGTTGCAAACTACAGGAAAAAATCATTTTTATGAAAAATATGAATTATATTTTATCCTAGGGTATAACAAAAGTGAAATAATAAATCAAATAAGTTATTCATTTTTATATTCTTATGTTAGATGTGTTATTAATATTCCTTTATACATGATTTTTCCAAAATTATCTCTAAAATTTTACGGAAATGTTCCATTTTGAAATAAGATGTCTGTAAAAAATTTTAAAAAATGGAATATTTTTTCCTAGTAATATATATATATATGAATGGTATTTTTTAATCACACATCTATGTGTTGCTATAAAATGAGAAATGCATACACAATGTAATTATTACTGAGATATTTCACAAAATTCTGCGATTAGGGCTCCAATAGATATGCCATGAATTTTTGAACCTAATATTAATGCTCTTGAATTGATTATTTACTCCTAAAACCCAAAGTATTGCTTTTATTTAGAAAAAAAAGAAAAATAACTCAAAAAATTTTAAAAGAAAGGGAACTTATCTCCAGATTACGATTATCTTTTTCATGATCTTAGAAAGAATTTTAAAATATAGACTAAAGGTATGAAATTTTTAATCCAAAACACTAAACGATCCAAATATAATTTCATTCTAATAGGACTAATAAATCAATAAATCGCGTGCGAGAGAAATCTTCTATTTTTTTATGATCTCGCAAATGTAAATTTGTAAAATTTTAAATTTAACTTTGATACATTTTTAGACTAGTCATCGTTGCAACATGATAGAAGGAAAAGGAAAACAATAAATTTTCTAATTTTTATGGAATGAGGCATATTATCATAAATAAACTGTCTACAATAGTTAAATGATGATTTATGACCCAATGTGTAGGTTGTTAAAAAGAGTGGTGATTTTTCCTTAGAATTTCAAACATGTTCGAATAATTTCACAAAAAGTTTTAAGTGCAGTCTCGTTATTTCTCAAAACACAATAGATGCTGCACTTGAAAAATACTACAGATATTATGCATTTTACATGTGATTATGTAAGGAGGGAAAAATCAAAGATTATATATATATATAAAGGGGATGTAGAATTTTAAATTTCGTTGAAGTATTGAAGGAATGTAATATACACCTTGAAGACGCGATTGACCTGGATACATACCTGGACCTTTTATTAAGATTGAGAATACATCCGGTAGATAAAACCTTAGGTGGTTGGATGCATGTAATTGTCAATAATGTTGGCTGGGATATAAGTAAGACTAAAGATATGTGGCAAGAAGGACTTACAATCACTTATTTGAAAGTATGGAGTGGAGGCAATGAATTGCCTATTTGCTGAAAAAATATGCTCTGGCAGGTACATTCACGAAATGGTTCATTGAGACAGACTTGTCACTGCCCGTGATGCTAAAAACCATTTGCCCTCATCCTTGGGTGAGAAGATAACCAGACTGAAACGCTGCACAATTTGTTTTACCAATAGTTCAGCCATGTATGGGCACCACCTCCAGCAACAGTATTTCAGCAGAGCGAGGGACCACATGCCACGTGATGAATTATAAATATTCTGAATGGAATTGGAATCATTCACTTTATTGGCAGCCTCCCTCATTTCCCTTTCCATTAAACATATGTAGGTCCTTATCGGAGCGCCAGAGTTCTACGCGCCATATGCGTATACCGTAAATGAATTGAGATCTGCAGTGGACATGACATGGCAAATATTATCTCTGAATATTATTAATTACCCTCATTAACCCTATATCTCTCCAGTTAGAGGTTGATATAACTGCCTATGGAGGCCACAGAAAACACTGAACCAATAAGTCTAATATGTATTTTTATGACTTTTTAATTATTTAAATATGGACATTTTCTTGTTATATTTACATTATCACGTGCATTCTTTCATGTTGTTGCAATTTCCCTTCTGGGATTTCAGAAATGAATGACCCAATTACAAAATTTAATAATTCTTAGATTAATAAATAGAAACTGATCTTTAATTTGTCATTGTAAAGATAAAATATGAAGCTTTGGGTTTGTAACATTGTTTTTGTCAAATAAGTGGCAGCAATGTTGTAATTTTGAACAGAAGTGGAAATAGCGGGGGAAGGTTTTGTGTGCTCTCGTTTGCATAAAGTATGTCAGTAATCACTGTTCAGAGTGAATTTCGGAAAAAAGTACCATAGAAATACACTGATATTTAAGAGTATAATATGGTATAAACATTTCCAGGAAACTGGATGCCTGTGTAAAGGCAAAAGTCCAGGGCGACCAGGTTCGCAATGATATCGTACGGGTGACTAAAGGAAGTCACATTGAACACATTTGTGAAAACAAATTTTACTTTACGTCAAAAAACGTTACGTACGAAAAAAAATTTCATATTTTATCTTTACAATGACATCTTAATTATCATTTTTTGTTTGTTCATCTGGGAATTATTAAATTTCGTAATCAGGTCATTCACTTCTGATAATCTTGTATATATATGTGTGTGTGTTTATATATATATATATATATATATATGTGTGTGTGTGTGTGTGTGTGTGTGTATGTGTACATGAGGAGCTCCCAAAATAACCTTAATAATAAGCCTGGATAGTGTTTTTGGGAAACACTACACACATTTGGTTACTGTCAAGGATGAACCAATTATTTCCAATTTCAGTCCACCAAAGGTTGCTTGGGTAGTTTTGTTAAGTTGCAATGTTTTTTTCCCTTTAAAACGATTTTGCTAGGTCCTCATTTTAAATAATAATTGATATTAGAGAATAGCACATGTGGTTGTGAAATTTGTAACATGATCGGGACAAATAACAAATAAACTTTCGAGTTGTTGAATACAACATACAAGGATATCTCTATTGAAAAAAGTCAAGTATACGATTAATTTTCTCGTTCCAAAAATTTGAAAGCCTGAATCTAAACATTCTTCAGCTCTTCGAACAGATGAAGGTATAGAATTAAAGTATGAATATTTTGGAAAATATGTTCTTATTCTGGAAAAACAATGAAAGATCGTTGAAAAGATAAGGAAGTTTCATGGACACTCTTGAAATTTGGTTAAGCCAATTTTACCAAACAATTTGGAAATTAAAAGTGTTGTTTCGAAACTTTCATTTAAGGTTCTGACGTGTTTAAGGTTAGCCAGCATAAAGTGTACCCCATTGTTTCTTCTATTTATTTACTCTATTTCAAAGAAAGTCTAATCAAATTTGTAAATTACATCATTTTATATTTTGTATATCAATGCTAGTAATGAATATCAAGATATATATATTCATATTGATTTTTGTAAAATTCTTCAAAGCAAAACTTTTACATAAAATTTCATTTTTTTCATTAAACAGTACACACACACACAAAGAAATAGAAATAAACTTCTAGATTTGTTATTGCTTTTTTGATATACAAAAAACGAAGGAGATGAAAATATTATGTTTTGTAGATAAATTTGAAAGAGGAGACTTATTAAGTGCATTGAGCAAAATGCAATTTCCAAGAGTAAAAAGTGTATTTTTCTTATTTTTGAAATAAAATGTATGTTTTGCAAACGATAGGATCAAATGCTGATAATAAGATCACATTTGTTGTTATTTTTGTGTTAAATCAATAGTACTGCTGTATTAGAAAATATTCGAATATTAAAATCTTGATATGTGATTTGATATAAAAAGAGGGCTTATTTTATTTCTGATTAAGGGATGATTTTCAAAAAAATTATATTTTAACAAGCATATAAAAATTAAATTTTATTTCTTTTACAAAAATATATTTGTAAAATATAATATAATTTATGTTGAAATATATTTGTGCATTGCGTTATTTAAATAATGCAACCTGAATTCCGTCTCCTAAAAATGTAGTCGCTGCATTACGTATTCATTGAAGGTTGTTTTTTACGGTATTATCGTAAATCAGCATTCTCAGAATGCTTTAGTAAAATTCTTAAGGTAAATAAATAAAGTGAATAAAAATGTTTTTTAAAAAAAATCTTTTGAATCAAATGCTTTGATACGATACAGTAAAATTTCTTTTGGAACGGAATTTAATTTGTTCTTTGAAAAAAAGATTACATAAAACTTTAAAATTTTATTCAATACTTTCTTGATCAGCTAAAATTATGTGAGAATGTGAATTAACTTTTATGAAGATACAAACAACTCTCTAAAATAATATGTTTTTTTTAAATAATGTGTGAGTGTATGTGTAATATCAAACACATCTTTCAAAAATTAGAGTAACCCTTCAGAAATCTGTAACTTGCTTTAATTATTTAAATTTCATTTTAAAGGCTCTATTTATCTGAGACATTTTGTTAAGGTAATTTTAATAAAACTAACAGAAATAATTTATTTCCATGAGCACCTCTATGTACATAGAATACTTTTAATCAGATTTTCTTAAATGTAAACTTATTTTTTATTATATATATGAATATATTAGAAACAATTTATAGAGTTTCACTGTTTCTTAGATTCTATATATAAAAGAAGGAGTCAGAATGTTCCAAAATTCAGCTTGCTTAAGGGAATAAAAAACTTAAAACTTATTGTATAAAACTATCTAGAATAATTCATTAAAAAACCTACATATTATTGTTTATAAAATAATTCACATACGTTCATCTTTACGTACCTATTTACTTACCGAATATATATAGTGTGTGTGTATGTGTGTGTGTATGGTTGTAGGTCTGTGTGTATTCCAAGAAATAAATGAAGATTTATCTAGAAAAAAGAAGACATTTTTAAAAATAAATTTATTTACAAAGTTACAAACTTAAATTAAATAACATACTGTTATATGCTTTTTCAAAAGTCACATATTAATGTTAAAATCAAATACATTTTTAAGCCATACATATATCTTCAGGGAGCTTTAAACTTTCATTCAAAAACAAGATTATGTCGAATAAACATAAAATAACATTATTTGATTATTAATTTTAAATTACTTATCTTTTTTTAAAGATGACATCTGCAATTTCGAAATATTATATATTTTTTTTAAAACTCACTTTCTTCAAATATCCTTATACCTTAAGGATAATAAAAGCAAACTAATTCATACACATGGTGCCAGAAGATGAACTGCACCATCTAGAACTTATTCAATTACTTTGGTATGTAGCGAAATTTTCTATTTCGCATTTTGAATTCAATATGATTGTTTTTCCGAGACGAAATGTTTAATCAAAGGCATTTAAAATAAACATAGAAAAAAAAAAGGAAAGGAAAGGAATAGAGTGAAGGAAATGCAATATTTTATGCAAATCAATTTATCGTTCTTTGTTTTCTCCCATACGAAAAGAATTACCCGATTATATTTCCTCCCAATAAGAACAAAATTTCTCCATTTTGAAGCCCGCATTGTCTGTATTCTTTCTCTTTTTTTTTAGTGTTATTAAGACAAATATCCCGTGGCTTAAGGGAAGAAAATGTAGGAAAAAAAGAACTCCAAACTGCGATAATTGATTTTTACCCTTTGTTAGTCTGTCTCCCTGGGGAATGAGATATCTTTTTTCATACATCATTGCATCGGATTCAGCACTGGATGAACTCGTTCGTCAGTCTGCACTAAAGAAGTATTGGATAGAATAAAGAACTTAATTTAATAAAAACTTAAAAGCACTCTTCAAAAATCCTGACCGCTTGTTGGACTTTGTTTTTTTCCCCCAAAAAAATCGTTTCTTGCATAGTCATTTAACTAAAAAATATATATATTAAAAGAAATAATTAAATTGGAGAACAATACTAGGCAACACAACATCCTTATTTTATTCATTTGATAAAATAAGAATAAGATGGAAATTATTTTGTGAATAAGAATACTGTACATCAATCGAGTTTAATAATCAAGTTTTCGTAATCTTAGAAATCAAAATTTTTGCAAAATTATCAAAGCACTTAATGTACTGCAAAACAATGCTGGACTTTGACACATTATCCTAAGGGAATGGAAAATTTTGTATTTACTTTAATGAGCAGTGTAGATTTTATGGGTTGTATTTTTTGATTTTAAAATACCGTAAAACCGGCGTATAACGCGCACTTTTAACACAAAAAAAATAAGACTGAAATAATAATATAAGCCGGATATAAAAATTATATCTTTAACAATAAAAAAAAGTGATCAACATAAAAAAGTTAAACTTCAACAAATGTCGAAATACTGTTTATTTTATTTAAAAGAAATTTCATACCTTAGGAATTTAAACAGTTATAGTTCTAGAAATATACTATTTTTTCGAAAGGCTGGGTTAATACCTCGAATAAATGTCTTCAAAACATAAGAATATTGTATACGAAAATTTCAGATTTCTTCATAAAAAGAGGTGCGTGTTATACGACGAATATACCTTAAAATTAAAAAATGAAGCTCTGAAAGCGTAGTGTCCCCGCTCTATATGCCGGATTTTAAGGTAATTAAGTATTCAGATGCATTTATAATCTAGATTTTAACGATAAATAAAACAAATAAGAAAAGTTACGAATGTGTTGTATGATTCCTAATCACAGTATAAAATGAAATTTATTACACCTAGTTATAAAAGACTAGTAGCTTTGCAGGGTATTTCATGATTTCATATGGCTATAAACACAATTTTTAATTCATATATAAAAGCTTTCATATAAAATGAAAATCATTCTTATAAACCTTTACCTCTCTAATTTAAAATAAGGATTTTAATTTTTTAAACAGAAATATGTACGTCTAACAGTTCAAAAACGGGAATTTTTATGTATAATGACCTTTAACCCATGATGTTACAATTCACAAAGTTCATTCTTAGTGGATCTATACTCAAAAAAAATTTATTAAGTCTGTAGAGATATAATAGAGAAGCCCAGTGGCTGAGTGATAGCGCATCAAGCTTCCATGATATAGGTCAGGAATTTAAAACCCCGGACTGGGAAAGATCTACTCAGCCTTTTATTCCTTCAGTGTATTAATAAAAAAAAATTCAAATATCAGGTTTTTAAAGTTTTTTTTTTCATTTTGAAACTTATTTGAGGAGAAATTTATATATATATATATAAAAATCTACAATGTATTTGCTTGTTACCTGTTCTTGTTTTAAAATAAATCTTTTTTGATAATAGAAATGTCCTTTAGATTAAAATAGATTTATATTTGTATCGAACAGTTACATTTAATTTTAAAATAATAAATTACTTTTTTAATAAATTACGAACTGCATTACTATGGATGATACATGATTCTCTATGTGCGTGACTTTCATTTCTCCTCCTCCTTTTTGTTTGGAGTGCCCAAAAAGCAAGAGGCAGTCACAGATGTTTTTTAAAGTTTTAAAAAATATATTCGGACGATTAAGATGAAGGGCCATGTATACTTATTGTTTGCGAATGACAGCACAATCAAATTTCAACAATGAGTAACGAAAGATCAGTTCAAAAGGAACACCGTAATTTTCAAAAAAAATGGTAACTGTAATAATGTAAACATTATTTGATCAGGGAATTATTATATTATATAAACATTATTATATTATCCATGTAAGTATACATGAAAAATAATGAAAACAATAATAATAATCCATTCTGTTTTCAATTTTCCTCCATTAAATGTTTTTTTGTTTCCAAGTCTGATATAAAATTTTTTTTTTTATGTGCGGCCCGCGAGATTATAATGTTTTTCCGAAGTGGCCCGCAAGGTCTTTTGGGTTGGACACCCCTGTCCTAGAACATAAAAACTGAGATTAGTACAATATGCCTTGGCTTTCAGGGGCTGTTGAGCCACTGAGTTTAGAGTTAAGATATAATAGTTCAAAAACGGGAACATTTTATTTATACAACCCCTTAAAATCCTTCGGCATTTGATTTACGTAAAACCCTTTCATGGCGGATCTCTGATCAACAAAAGAAGCATGCTTACCAAATTTCAAATCTGTAGTACAATACTCCATAAATGGATTGTTTTTAA
Source organism: Trichonephila inaurata madagascariensis (assembly GCA_019973955.1). Taxonomy (NCBI): domain Eukaryota; kingdom Metazoa; phylum Arthropoda; class Arachnida; order Araneae; family Nephilidae; genus Trichonephila; species Trichonephila inaurata. The sequence goes on from BMAV01019237.1 coordinate 85,149, forward strand.
TAAAAACTGCTCCCCGTCCCTCTTTACGGAGCTGATTTTCGTAAAATCCGTTCTTATAGCAGCTCTCATTCAACAAAAGAAAATTCCCCACCGAATCTCTAGTATGTATGACTAATAGTTCAAGAACGCGGGAATGTTTACCTGTAGCGCATTCTAACCACTAGCAATCCCATCCCCCTCCTAGGGAATCAATTTTTTCAAAACCCGTTCTTAGACGATGTTTTCTCAACGAAAGAGAGAAACAGGTTTCCCGCATTTCTTATGTATAGTTCGATTTGTGAGATTTCATAATAAGTAAAGGATTGAATAGCTTTTCTTTATATACAAATATTAATTAAAGTAAATAAACGCTCAATTTATTTTGTTTTTAAAGATTTTTTTTCAAACAATAAAAAATTAGAGGAGAAACATTTATTACGATGTTGAAAAACTTTCAACTCAGATATTTTACATAATAACGAATATAACAACAATAGTCAACAAACTCCTCATAATATTTAAATCATTATACTGGTGTTCAAAATTTAAAAAAATCACTTTTAGCTTTTATTTCTGAGTGTACGGGGTAAATTTCGAAGAAATTAGGTTTTGCATATAGATCTTGATGTAACATAAAAAACTACAGTTATGGTAGAAATGTATGGCTATTTATGTTGCTCAAAAAGTTTAGTTGACGTGATAGTTACGTGGCAAAATGATAAAGCCGAAATTACTCGAGGGGACAAAAAAATGGGATGATAGGGAACACGACATTTCGTATAATTTCTCGCATTTAACGACTTGGATATATAACGCGAATGAAATAATTTACGAATATCTGTGTTAGTTGATTCATCTCCTCTCGCAACGCTATTTATAGGGCATGAATCATTCTATAGGGGGGATCACGTGAAATTATCCTTACAGGCTCATGTCAAATACACCTGTGAGGATAATTCTAGAGATCTGGCTGGTCAAATCCTCTAAATCTATATATATATATATATATCCTGGCTGTCTCTCTCTCTCTAATATCCTTTTTCCAAAATCTCTTAGATTAATGATTCCTATATGGATGAGGATTGCATTCGGGGAAAGGGAAGCTTGGGACATACATATCCCTATAGTACTATAGGGACACTATAGGGACATACTTACATTCCTATAGTACCTATAAGTCACATAGTTTCTGGCAAAGACATAGAAATATGCGCACCCATCCAACAGGATAGCTGCCCAGATAATCAAATATTCCGCTTCATGTCATCTTCTTTCTTGGATGTTGAAGAAAGTACAGCAGGTCCCGGCTTCCCTCAAGATCATTGGTCTTCAACCTGGGTTCCGTGGAACATTGACACGAGTTCCGCAAGTAATCACTGTTTGTTTAATCAAAGTTCTAAAATTTGAGTAAAATTTTAATTTTTATAAAAGATTGAATTCTTAAAAGGTAGTTTGCTTGTAGAAATAAATATGAATAAATATTTTATAAATAAAAAAACCCGTCTTAAATATAAAAGCAGTAAAAATGTTGAAGAAACTAAAGTATTTTAATCCAAAAAAAAATACAAATATTGTAGTTCTTTGTAGAAAATTGGATATTTTTAAATCAATGAAAAATATTTCGTTAAATATATTTTTCATTGACCAACAAGCGTAAAAATTTGAAGGACGATTACTAAGTAGATAATAATTATTTGAAAATGTAATGATTTCAAAGCAAGGTACAATTAGCAGCTCTAGAAAGAAAATAAGGACGATTTTAAGTCTCAAAAAATTACAAAGCATTTTTAAAATAAATTTTCCTTATTTATAACATATTAGACAAATTTTTAATATCGAATGCAATACTTACTTTAATTGCTTTTACATGAAGTACCTATGTGTTGATTTACTTCATTATTTGATATATTCTTCTAAGGGAGGAAGATAGAGATATGAAAACAACTTTCAGTTCTGAGGATTCCGTGATTCGACAGATATTGAAGACCACTGCTCTAGATGAAGGTACTTAAGGAATCAGTAATTAGGTTGATTCTAAACACATCAGAGTAAATGAAGCAGTTTCTCAGTGATATCTACTCTAATATTAATATTCTCTGTACCATTTTAAGTAAGCTATTCTGTGCGTAGAAGTCAATTGCAGATCTGAAAACAAACTTCTCTCGTATAACCTCCTGGAAACGGGAGCCCTTGGTATTCTGGTTACATTAAATTAACAAGATATCTCAGAAGGTGATAAACTTCTGCTACTCATCTAATTACTTATATTTATTTTTATTCTAAAATTCTCTTCACTTTTGCGATCTACTTGATTGGTCGATTTATTGATTCTCACCTAAATTTAAAGGCAAAAATAGCTGACTTCTCTGATCAGCCAGTCACTTGAGCCCCACTCGTTCTAATCTCATTTTAACATTTTACATCTAAAATGTTTTCTTTTTACTTGGACTCCTTAATTGCAACCGGATTGGCTAGGCATGCCCCACCCGCACCTATCACGAAAAGTCAAGATTTTTTCATCAATTTTTAACTTTATTTCAAATTGTCATTCTATTCATATTAAAGTGATTCTTTATTATTATTTATTTTTAATAGTTATATTTAAAATTTTCTTTATTAAAAAAGGGCAATTTGAAAGTGTTTTAATGTTATCTTCAGTGTCACGAAAGGAGATTATATTTTGGAAAAACTAAATGCTCTCACTCTAGCAAACTAAGAACTTCTGTTATTTCTCTTTACAATAGACACATACTTCATTGATCCTCGTTACTCTTGAATGAAATTTCACCCTATAGATCCAGTTTCACGAAAATGGCTCTGTAATGGCAAACAATGCAAAGTTACATTAAGACAACCAGCAACCTGCACTTAAGAGTGGTCTGTCTTGTCACTCCATTCCATTATTTAAACTTTGAATTACTTTGGTAAACTTTAGTTTATCAAAGTAACTAAACTAACATGTTCATTTTAAGCAGATAGCCATGAAATAGCAGAAAAAGTGTTGTTGCGATTAGTGCAATGAACATCAATTCAGTCGAAATGTGATGCGTATGCATTCGTCAGGACAAAACGTCATAGATGGCTTGGGTGTACGCAAAACGCGAGTGGTCAGCGAGTGCCGCTCAAGACTACATTAAAAGGAAGAAAGGATGCGCAATTAAAGACATTCTTTGCAAGAGAGATTTCCTTCGGGAAATATGGATAGAAGAAATCACCTAGGTGACTTCACACGTGGTAGAATGATTGAAAAGCTGGAGGAGAAGCGTAGTTTGAAAAAGCGTAATGGAAGAGTTTGGAATAGATAAAAGTGTCACTTCTCGAGCTTGGAAAGCCCTCTAAACCATAGGTTATAAAGTGGTTATAACCACAGTGATTATAAAGGTTTGTGGTGGCCGCCCCCGGAAAACAACTGCATTGGATAACCGATATATATTCCTGTAGGCGAAAAGAGCCTGATACCAATCAGCAAACGCTAATGCTCAGCAAATGTGTTCAGTAAACTGAAGGGCAAGTGTCACGATTTACTGTGACCATACCCCTTCAAAAAAGGATGGCCTATTATTCCACCGTCCTAAGCACTGCATCCCTTTGAAAGTTGGCCACCGACGACACCGTTTAGAGTGGTGTAAGGAACACAAAAACTGGACATCTCATCAATGTAATCGTGTTTTCATTACGAATGAAAAACTTTTCAGTGTCACAAGGAATTCAGAACGCCGTTTGCTTTAGAGAGAGGTCGGGATACGGTTTCATCACACTAAGGAGTTGTCGTCTGGGGGGCATTATGCTGAAAATGGGTGGACTGAACTTCATATTTCCGACAAAGGTTCTATAACCGGAATTGCTATTGTAAGGAGGTGATCCTTTTTCATGTGCATCTGTTCCGATGTACTACTGGAACAGACTTCGTTTTTATGGATGGTAAAGCAGGGCCCCACCGGACTGCTGATGTTCAGCTTCGACTGAAAAGTTAAGATATGACTCGAATGGATTAGCCATCACTCTCCTCTGATTTAATACCCATAGAACTAGTGTGGGATTCTTTCAGGAGACGCCTTGAGTCACGATTGCATCCTCCGGGGAATACCCAACAACTGAAACAGATACTGATTGAAGAATGTGCACTCTTACCCCAAGAACTGTTGAACAATCTGGTGCTGAGTATGAAGAGAAGGTGCAAAGCAACCATTACAATAAGGAGACAGTATATCCCATACTAAGGAACATCTGCTTGTTGTTCTTCCTCTTGGACAGGCATTCATGTGCAATGATACTCTGAGTTCAATAAGGCTTTTTTGTTTGATTTCATATTATAAGCAGTGTATTCATTTATACTCAACTATGCTTCAATCATTGTTTAAATAAAAATGTTGTCTCTTATTTCTGAATTTCATATCTCTCAGATGATTTGTTGGGGAGTCATGGCAAAAAATACACTTATTCCTTAAGTTTTGCCCACCAGTGTACTTTTTTGTATATTTTCCTAAAATTTGTCATTCTAAAATATCAAAATTATGTTTCTTCATTTAAGAGTCATATTATTAAATAAAATTTTTCTGATGCAAAAATTAGGTATTATTTAGTAATATATTGTGCAATTGCTTATACGTTTAGAAAAGCACAAGTAAGAAAAGACAAGAAAATTACAAATGTAAACTATATTTTAAAAGCAAATGGAATCTATTAATGTTTATTAAATTTTCTATAACTTTAAAAATACGTCATTTGTTTTCTTATGAAAAAAATATTAATCTTCATAACTTTTAAAATCGCATCCAATTTGGGTGATTGCTTCAATAAATGAAAATATTGAACATTTTTAACAGTAATTATATAACTGTGGAGAATTTTTTAATTTTATGGAAAAAATTTTTCTTTATAAAAGTACTTTTTGAATCGAAACACATGCATAAAAAGTAAAAATAAAGAAAAAATCACATTAATGTTTAACCGTATATTTTTTTCTCAATTTAATGATGATATTCGTATAATGACGATTCAATTAAGTATTCTTTGGTGATTAAATAAGATTTGAATTCATTCAACTCAATGATGCTCAAGTACCTTGCTTACTTTTTTTAAATGTTTTTTTTTATATCTTCAATTGATATTATCAGATGTTTTTCTGGAACTCATTTACGGCAATTAGTGTTACTTGGTCATGAGAAAAAAATTATAAAATTTTTCTTCCAATTAAAGAAACATGTAAAAAAAAATATGATTTCAATTGATAAACCTCATTAATAACTCAAAAATTGCGATTTAAATTAGTTAAAAGTTTCGTAATTATGAGTCAATTATTTTTAATGTCATCAATATCAAGTAATACTTTTTTATTATAATATATATATTTAAAATTTTTAAATCTTTGAAAATAATTTAATAAAAATAATATATTTTTATAAAAAAGTTCAAAAATTAAGTTTTTTACAGAAATATCAATGGTCCTGCTGTGTTTTTATTGGTCTATTCGAGATATTCTGCCCATAATTGCAAAAATAGCATATTTGATGTGACTTCGTTCAGTTTAAGAACAAAGCATTACGAAATTTTCCACAAAAATTCAATAAAAAAAAAGCAAGAATGGTATTAAAGTTGCATTGAACTATAAATCCAGGCTTAAAGCTTTGTCAATGACTTTATGAATGATGTTAAATATTTTTACCGGCACAGTGTATGAGAAATGCAAAAGTACCAAGATTAATATAAAATTAATTGAAGTTACAATGTCCTTTTTTCCCGTTATTCTTAGAGAAATATCAGAAATCTACAAAATTCGCTAATGAAAAAAATCTCGGTAGTCATTGTTAAAATATTGTTCATTTCACAGGTACAATTTATTATTTAAATAAATTGGAAGAGAAAAAGGACTTTTCTATGATGCATAGTTGCGAATACTACTTTTCCCCTACAAAACGCGTATAAACTTGAATGTCTTGGTGAAGAATGTATAGTTTCAATTGAATTTAAAAAGGTTTTGCATGTATTCAAAAACGTACTTTAAGTTATAAAAATTAAATTAAATGTGAAATATCCTGATATATATTATTTGCTTTCACTTTTTTCTACATCTTTTTTGCTTTCTTTTTCCATTATTTTGCTATTGCTCAGTAGTTTAATTTGCATTTTATTAACGAATATTTTTTTTAAATAAGCATTCATATTGCAAACAAATAATAATGCTGAAAACAGTAACTGTCAGTGTTAACGAATTGCACTAGCAGAGCTGATCACTAACAAGCTCTGAATAATACTGAAATATATTTTTTGTTATTTCAATATACAACTGGTTTTAAAAATACTCTTCTGATATCTGATAAGAAAATAAGGCTTTTCTCTCATTTTATAATTGCAAGTTCTTTCTAAAGAATATGCTTAAAGAAATTTATTGATCAAGTTTATTGCATTTATTTCAAAACTCTTATTCTCAAATTGTTTGATTATTTATAAAAAGGACGTAATTGAATTTCTGGGCACAGAAAGATGTACTTATCTCCCCTCCACCCTCCCCTCCCTTCTTCTTTTGAAATATTCTAATGATTATAAAATCAAATGTAAACTTTCGTACTCATTAAGACCAAAACAAAAATCTCCATCTCAAAATTTCTTACTGTTATTGAAGATCCATGATCAACAATTTTTCAAACATCTGATGTTAGAAGATTTGAATTAAAAAAGTAAACAATTATTTACAATTTCAAGTGTTAACTTCATCTTTTAACTTGACTTCAAGTAAAAAGAGAGAAAAAAAACCCCCTCTGTAATAGGTTTTGATTTTTTAGTTATTGCATCGTTAAATAAATTTTTAATAAAAAACAAACAAACAAATCATCAATATTTATTTATGAACAGAGTATATTTGTAAACTTCTTGATGTTATTTACTAAAGTTGCCACAACCTTTTTCCAATTGCCAATTCCTATCCAGCACATATACGTAACTCAAATTTTCGAATAATATTTAAGTGCTTTACGTGTCTTAGATTTTTCTAATATATTTAAAAAAAAATGTATTGGTGACCAAAATTAAGAAAAATGGAAGATTTGATGAATTTCTCTAAAAAATATTTAATAATAGTTAAAACTAATGCTTTCAAATCAAGATACAATTTTCTAGACGATTATGATAAAAATTAATAATGTAGAGTATTTAAGTGTGCGGATATAGTGTAGTGTTGTTCATTTACAGGAAAGTATTTTGTGAGCGCACATACCATTTTCCGAGATTCATTCCTTTGTATGCATTGGTGACTTGCGCGGTTTTTTGTTTATAACATTTAAGTTAAAGTTCTTAAGTTTTGTATTTTAGTAGTGTATTTTAACATTTATGTCATACACTTGACCATATGAACCAAACGTTAAGAGGAATTTTAACGTTTCTTTTCTTTGATATTTTTCAATTTTGTTTGATTTACTTTATTATTTTAGGTTCTCGAATAGATTCTGTTTAGCATCATGTTTCAATTTTTTATTAACTTCATATTTTTAAAGACCGTGTCTGATTTTAAAAGACTGTGCCAGACACACTTTAACCTCTGAAGGTGTTAAAGTATTGCTGCCCATCCTTCAACTTTCTGTTGTCCTTCACCAACAAACCTTGGTTTGTTTCTCAGTGAAACGTTACTAAACAATTAATAAATTAATTGAAATAAATCCGAGAGAGAGAGAGAGAAAAAAATTACTGTATCAGATTTTGAAGTTAATATATAAAAATAAAAGTTTGTATTAGGTTGGATCGAAATTCTTTTCCGAATTTCAAAGTCTATCTATGTGCAGAAATAAGTTCTCTGGTTTATCGATAAAGGGGGGGGGGAGCTGTTTAGGAACAGCCACAAGGATATTGAAGTTGAGGTATTTGAATATGGTAAAAAATGTAACCTTCCCATCTTTCATACTAACGGTGGACGAACCCCGATTGTACAAATTACAAAACTCTTTACACTGATTGCTCAAATTGTAAAACTCTAATTTACATGTATTACGTAAATCTATTTATTTTGTTTATTTTTTTCACAAAATTCGTTTTAGGCGCTCCTTTACAGTTATATTCATTACTGAAGCTGCATAGTCCAATACTTCATTGATAAAAATCCTCAGATTTTGATAAAACTGCAGCTCTTGCTGCTTCCAGGAAAGATGAATATTTGGTTCCAAAGATTGTTAGTAAGTCTTCGTATGCTACAACGTCTTTCTTGTCACTCAACGATTCCAATTCAGGCAATCGTTGCGATATTTTTCTGAGAAAGCCAGCAATAATGTACTATAGAAATAGTATTGGTGATATATTTGAAGTGAAACACATGGTTGACAATTTAGTGGGTACGACACATGTGAAATCGGGTTGCCTTGAACGTTGTCATCGTTGAAATAGAACATAATAAATTTATTGCAGCATAAAAACTTTTTTATATATATATAGAGAGAGAAAAACAATACTTTTTGTACTTTTTAACATGCATTGTGATGAAAGGACACCTACTAAATAGCTAAAGGAAAAAGAAACATCAGGCGTGTTTTTAACAGCTTTTTTAGTCTTACATTTTTTTTAAAAAAAAACCCTATTGTTACAATAACAGCCAGCCTCTTTATTCGGCAGGCTAGTGTAGTTGGTCTGTCGCTGGCCTTTTGCACCTAAGGTTGCGGGTTCAACCCTGCCCTACTCGGTAGATTTTCATGATGCAGACAGTTGACAGCTTCCATGTCGTATAATTATGCGGCATGTAAAATATACCTTTAGTGCCCGTTTGGCTAGGGTACTCTTGGAAAAATTAAATTATTAAGTACAGTTTCGTATCGGCAGAGCTAAGGTGCTTCCCTCTGGGGAGGAAACTGGGTGTCAAAATTACTTGCGGCAATTGGTATCGCTTATATGGTGCCGCACTAAAAAGTGATACAAGGTCCTGAGGAACGTACTGGGTCTGCAAAGGTAAAAATACCAATCAGCAGCCCTATTGGAGGAAAAAAAAACAATAACAGTGCATGATGAAGCGAAAGACGGAACAAATCGTGAATCTGACTGATTCAACTGTGCGGGGAAAGAGAGTTAGGGTTATGATATGCTGTAATGTACATTGTACTACTCACTAATCTGCACTCATTTATCAAAAAAAACATCAAACCAAATTAAAGTGTTTTCATATTTTTGAAAAATCCACCCCTTTGGGGCAATATTGAAAACTTTAAAATTTTTTAAAAATTATTGTTTTTTTTATTTAAATTCAAAATATTTTTCTGAGAATAGTTAGGTTCCAATTAATAACCTTTTTCTCCTCTCCATATTACAGAAATTCACACTTGTAAAAAAAAATAAAACCTGATTCTGTGTGCTCTGATTTATTTTACTGCCTTTTTCATTGCAGTTAAATGTGAAAAATGTTAATGGTTGTGTAAGATTATCTACATAATTTGCTTTTTAATCAGTTTAAGAAGAGTGTAGTGAATACGAAAATAAAACACCATTGCCAAATAATTCATGGCAAACTTTTAAGGCAGTAGGAGCAAAAAACTGTAAGATTCAGAAAATGTTACAGGTATTAAAGTCTTCCTTAAAAAGAATCAGTATCCATTGTTGGATTCTAATACGATATTCAAGAAATGTCTATTATAATAAATCACAAGTGAAGGGAATAAAAACAGCTATTTTAAGAAATCTTCAGTATTAAAATGAATGATTCAAAACAATTTTCTACAAGAACTATTTCATTCTAAAGAAAGAAACATAATTGGACAGTAGAATAATTAAGTATTTAAATATTTCTAAATTTTATTTCTTTAGCTCGCAAAATAGCAATACCAAAGGTTTTTGAGATCAAAACTGAGTATTCCGATCCATGTAAAAAATGTGTAAATTTCAATACAAAGGGAATATTTCACGCCTTTCTTTCCTCCACCGTCTACTCCCAATGGTAACATTGTGAACTCTAGTTCGATTTATCACATTTAGTCCCCATAATCATGCTTGATGAGCTTTAGTACAATGATGGGTCAGATTCGACATTTGTTTGGAACCACGAAGTTCATGAAGGTCATTCCGTTAACCATCAAACTACGACCTAGGTTTAATGAAGTTGAAGAACAATAGAAAAAATTCTCTTTAAATTACATCATTTCCCACGCCTTATACGGATATTATACACATATACAGTCGAACCTCTTTTTAACGAACCTCTATATTGCGAATTTTTCTATATAGTGAACTTTTCCCGGAACCTTGAACATTTCATGATTTTCTTCGAAAAATAACCTCTCTATAGCGAAGTGCATTTTCTATCTAACGAAATTTTCTTTTGGGATTCAAATTTTGTTCTGCATTTTTTAAAGTATTTCTGAAAAAATTTCAAGTTATTCTCTCTTTAACACATTTTATGGCGATCATAAATCTTAAACTGGTTTTATTAGATCCTAGCTCACCGAGATCAATAGAGTTCTGGACGTCGTTTCATTCAAGAAGTGCAACCATAACCCTCATTGCCTAGTTACTGGAAACATCTTCGATATCCTCTTTCACTTGGGGTTGTCCAGTGTCCCCGTGTTCTAATTATAAAATAATGTATGTTTAATAATGCTTATATTCTTTAAATTATAAAATGTCCTTCATTTTATTTTTATTTTAGTATAAAATTATTTTCTTAATATTGAAAATAAAATGAATTCTTCGACATTCTTTTTTCTTGTTTTCCTTGCAAATTTTCTTTCTTTTTCTTTCCTTTTTGATGGTAAGATATATAAAATAATCATATACTAATTTAAAATGTGTGGATAATTACTTTTTTTATTATATAATGTTTATGAATTTAAAATTTGTTTTATGTGGTTTATAAAGTATATTAAAAGGTGAACCTCTATATAACGAATTTTCCATATAGCGAACTTTTTTCCAGGATTTAGCGACTTCGTTATATAGAGATCCGACTGTATATATATAAACTATCGGGATCCCTTAGCATGTATACTTTTAACCCGTTTTAAATTTTACACTCAGTCGAACCAAAATAAATGAACCAATAGGAAGAGGCCGAACATTATTTAGAAGCCGAAATTCTGAATTTATTGCGGGAGGTAAACCTTAATTTACTTTGCCCGCAGCCCCTGAAATGTTAAACTCGCGTAAAGTGAAGACCATTTTCACGACGAACCGAACTTTCAGTAATGCGGGGCCATTCCTCTTTTTCCAGATCGATTCCTGAATGCTGTGATTGCACCCCAAGATGAGAGTAGGGCTGTAGCTTGAAATCCAATTAACAGGTACTTTTGTTTCTTATTCTTGCAAAAGAATTTCCTTTAAAATGTTAGAAGAAAAGACAAGATAATTGAAGAAAGGCGTGCGCCATTTACTGTGCGCATTTGCCAGTCCAACAATAGATGGGCTAAGCAAGAGAATGAAATAATCGGATAAAAAATAAGCAAATAAAATGAACAACCCCCTCCTTCTGCCGTTATCGGAATTTGAAGAGAATAGGAGGATTGGATCACGCGTTGGGATAGAAGTTGAGGATGTGTTGTTTCCCGATAAACATACGGTTAATGCCACGAAGAATAAACATAGATTGAAAACGCCATTTCTCCAGCCAATAAATTGCTATAAATTTACATTGATAAAAAACATATGTTATTTTTAAACTAATAGGGTGATAAATAAGGAAGTAACTGGTGTTAGCTTGGAGTGTAAGAATTCGATATCTTATTCGATGGATTTCTGTCAAATAACGATAGCAAGATTTTTTTTTTAGCTTGTACTCTGGATTTTTTTCATTGTTTACGAAGTTTGCTTCATGTTATGCAAGCTGTTTCAAAATCCTATCGACATTTCGGTATCGACGCTTGGATTAAAAAAAAAGTTTACAAGTCATTGCAATTTTTTTCTGTTTGTTAAGAGAACATTCAATTGTTTTGCAATAAGTTTGAGAATATTTTTTTATCACATTCTAAATGAATAATTAATTCGATAAAGATTCTTAATAAACAATCCATCGATACCTTTAAACAAAATTCTTAGAAGAATTTAATCTCGACGAATTTCCTTTGTGCAATCTGCAATGCAATTGGAAAAATAAATCAGAATGAAAAAGTATTTATTCAGAAGTCTTGACATTCTTCAGAAGTCATTGACATTTTAACGGTATCTGAAAAATTCGGTTTTATTATGATCTCTTAAGAAATTATTTGAAGAAATTTTCCGTTGACATATCGTATGAATTGAATTATTTACACACAATAATACACTGGTGTGCAAAACTTAAGCAACAGGTGGATTTATTGCCAAAATTTACAAAAAAATCTTTGAGAGACATAAAATTCTGAAAAAAGGGGGAAGTACTATGTACGAAAAGGATGACAAAGCATCGGCGCTAAAAAAAATAAAACCCATACGGTATGGAATAAAACAAAAACAAGCTTTTTGAAATCATAGTATCTGACTCATGACTGTCTATCCCGGAAGAACAACAAGAATGTTCCTTAATATGGTATTCCCTTCCCTTATTCAATGGTTTGCGCACCGTCTCCGAAACTAAAACCAGCTGGTGCAACATTTCTTGGGTAGGGGATTCCTCAATCCATCTGTTTGAGTTGGGTTGTTCCCCCGGATGATGAAGCGTGTGGCAATATGTCTCCCCAAAGCATCCCCCCATGTTCGATGGGATTTAAATTGGGGGCCCCTGGACAATCCATTCAAGTGATATCTTCACTTTCCAGCAGCTCCTCAACAGCAAAGTGCGATGTGGCGGTGCATTGTCATCCAAAAAAATGAAGTCTGGGCCGGCACATCGGAAGCCCACATGGGAAAAAATCCTCCTCACAAAATCGCCGGTTACACACCCTCTGTCGAAAATGTAAAGCTCAGTTCGCCTGTTCAGCTAATGCCCCCCCAACAAGAACTCCGGACAACCGAAACGGTGTTTTTCCCTTGATGTTTTTTGTAAAAACCGGGCCCCGTCCCAAAAATCCGCGTTGAGAATCGCTTCGGGTTTGAACCGACTCTCATCCGTAAAGGACCGACCCTGATCAGTTGCCCATTTTTTTGTGCTCTCTGGCCCACTGAAAGCGGTGGCTTCGGGGGCCCAATTTTTCAACGGGAGGCGCGTTCAGGACGGCTGGCGAATGGCCCTCCTTTGTAAAGGCGTCGGCCACGAAAACCCACGACACTTGTCGTCCGTTGCTGTACAGAGTTTTGACTGGTGCGCTGACTCTGTCGTCTCTTTTCGCCTGGGATGATATATGGTCCCCCCCTGCGTTGTGCCCTCGGCACCACCCCCAAACCTTTCTAACAGCTGTACCCTGGGTTTGGAACCTTTTCCCCGGCGCGAAGCCCTTTGTTGATTCACTCTGAAACTACAGGTAAAAGTACGCCCCTCCCAGCCGATCATTTTTCCCACGTGTAAAGTCATCCAGATGATTTCTTCTAGTAATTTTCCGGCCGGGCCCGGCGAATATTTTGGGTTTGCGTCTCCGTCCTTTTTTATTCTCTGTTGAGCGGGCTACATCACGCTTTTCTACCCACATGCTTCGCGTTTTCCCCCTGATTTTGCCGCTGACGTTTCTACTGACTTACGTGTTCACTGTACTGATCTCCAGACCTCCTTTTCTGCAATTTTATGGCTATCTGCTAAATTTTTCATTTTGTAAGTTTTGCACACCTGTAAAACAACACTATAAAAAAATAAAAATTTGGGGTTTAAATGAAAAAATAATACTTTAAATATCCATCGTTCGGAACCATGATTTTAAAAAGGCGTATAAATGCATAATTTTCATGATATTTAGAGTTACTTAGATTAGAATACATGTATAAAATTGTTTTAAGGACATTTTGATAAAAAAGAATTACTTAAATACAATATTTTGGCAAAAACTTAACTTAGAATAATCTTTTTTTCAAAATGTTCTCCTTTTATAAGAAATGCTTCTACAATAATAATATTTCGCTTATATGAAGTAAATACTGCTCCAGAGAGTCTGAACAAGAATTTTTGAAAAATTCATATTATTTTCAGAGTTACCACCAATTGAAATAATTACCGGCGTTTTTTTCTTAAAATTGCTCTCTCTGTTGTCGTAAAATATGGATAAACCCATTTCTAAGTTATATATTTCAAAAATTCTAGTTGAGCCTCTGTAGAGAGGTCTGAGCTATATACAGGTAAAATATTATTATAATAGAAGCATTTTTCACAAAAGGAGAACATTTTGAAAATGGGTCTTACTATGTTCAGTTTTTGTAAAAATATTATACTTAAATAATTTTTGTTGTAACAATATTCTTATGAAACAATTTTAGATACATTTTCTAACCTAAGTGACTCTAAATATATTAAATATTATCCATTTATACTTTTTTGCCAAATCACGGTTCCGAACGTAATCGGATACCTTAAGCTTAAGTTTAGATAAATTGAAATTGTATTTGAAATTTTAAATTTTTATATAAATCATAATATTTTTCTTAGAAGAATAAACTGAAATAACTAACAATTGTACTGTACAATTTTTTTAAAATACAATTTACAACAATGCAAATGTGAACACAAATTCTGAATTTATTTTAATGTTTTGTCATAAGCCGTATAATAGAAGTTATTTTACTGGAGAAATCAAATTACAAGCAGAAAGTCAAAAACATTTAAATTACATTAACCGGTGGATAAAAGTACCTTTAACGTCCAACAAGCCTCTGCAAAGGTTACTTAAAGTATGATTAGATTTTGAATTAAAAGTAGATCTATACTTTCAATTTGTTATTAATGTCCAACAGTAGCGCACAAAGGAATTTTTCAGGGGGGTGGGGGGTCCGGGGTTGAAAGTGCACCATTCTTGTATCATGCTATTTTTGATTTTGTCGATTTTCAGGAATAAAACATAGTAAAAAACTAATAATTGAATTAATAATTAGCATTAATTAATAAAATTAATCATTAATAACAAATATTTAATTACATTTTACGTATTACATACTTAGAATTATAACCAATCGGAAAAAAATCAAGGGCTTTGGGGGGGTCCGTACCCCCAGGTTCCCCCCTTGTGTGCGCCACTGATGTCCAATTAAAGAAAAATTATCTTAACATAAGATGTTTTATATTGTTTGTTATGTATATAATTACGTTGATTTTAACATAATATATTTTTAAATATAATTAAACTATCTTGTATTTCTTATAATCATTTAAAATAATAATCACATTGTTACGATATAATTACAAGCATGCGAAGTATAACTGAGAAAAGTGCTTTTAAGATATTTCATAATGTAAGAAGATAATTTTTGCCAAATACTATCAAAATGTACTTAGCTTGTTTAACAATTGTTATTCCATCCTTAAAAAATAGCGAAAAATTTTAAGCGGAATTCGATGCACATTTCAACAACTAAAAAAAAAAAAATCTTTTTTTATTTATTCTTTATAAATTTTTAAGAAAATATTTAGGAGAAAAAAATTAGTAATTATTTCTTATTTTCAGGTTTTGATTTATATCGAATGAAATACTTAAACATTATATAATTGACAAATTTCGTCAAACCAAAAAAAAAAATGTTGCCAAATGTTGCGATAAATAGCCAACAATGGAAACCCATTTTTGCGCGGGTTCAAACACATTAATAATAACAATTACAATATTTAGCAATGCTTTCTGAATTGGTGATATCTTTTGAATACGTAAAAGATAAAATATATAGATACCTTGTTGTACAGTTGTTACTTATGCCTCGAAACTAGGCCCACGAAATTCATCGAGGTAAGGGGCTAGATTTTTACGTCTGTTATTAGCCTTAGCTTTGAGCACCATGCAAGGGACAGTACGATCTTGCTCGGCCCCAACCCGATTTTGAGGGAGAACACCCTCAGGGTGGTCAGGGGCTCCTACTTCTCATCCCCTTCCACTAACCTCCTGAGAGGACTTGCGTCTCAACGGCTATTTAGAGTACCCCCATGCTACGAAAATTTACATTTACAAACATCCATGCCTTCGCTGGGATTTGAACCCGGCGACACACACACACACACACACATATATATATATATATAGGCCAATTCTCTACTAACAAGAGATCACATCCAAACAATAACATTCGACAAACACATAGACAGCAGGAAAATCACACAATGAAGGACAAAAGAGTAATCGAGATAATATATATATATATATATATATTTAAATCAATCACAACTTAATAATCAATTAAAAAATTGAAATTATATGAATCTTATAATACTAAATCCCATTTCAAAATATCAATGGCGAATATAGAAGATAAAATTCCCACGATTTCAAACAAAATTAAAAAAAAATATAAAATAAAAATTTATAAAATATCCAAGTGCTACCTCGGACTCGTAATATATATATATATATATATATATATATATATATATATATATTACGTATTCTCTTTATAATGATTTATAATATTAGGAACTGAAAAAGTTTTAATATGATTATTATATATATATATATATATATATATATATATAAAACTACAGTTTTTTGAATTGTATATAAAGTTTAAAATGATTTGTTTCATTCATCTGAGTATCAAGATGTATAAAATTTTCTTAATAGGTATTTGATGAATTGTCCAGTAGTTTGCACTGAATTTATGTTGCTAACAACGTTCACTAAGCCAAAATGTTGGAAGAATTTGAAAAAAATGTCATTCAGACAATCAAATCAACTCTAGAAAGGTATTAATAAATTCCGCGGAATAAACTCTTAATGCACTCATTTCCACTGTGTCTCCACTGCCACCAAGTCTCCTACTTAGAACAGAAATCAAAAACAGGCGGCAGGCAAATTAGACAAGATGTGTGATTATGTTGAATGATCACGTAATACATCCAGTAAAATACAATAATGAAGCAATTTTATATTTTTCTAAGATATTACATAGTTCAGATTTTCATCTCCCTCTTTCTAATATACCTTCTTCACATTTGAAGGATAGTCTAGTGAGACAGGGATTTCATTCTTATGCACATTTTGTGGAATAGTGACTGAAGTAGAAGCCCTAATTCTTTTTTTTTAAATAATGTTTCAAAATATTTACTAAATTTTAAATATCCTAGTAATAGTTATTTTTTTTAAAAATAATTAACTAACTTGAATGATTCATTGTGCACTGTTGTAGATTTATCACTATTTTTCCATTATTGTATGTAATGTTCAATATTTAATTTGCAGCACTTAAATTATTATAAAGCTCGCCTTAAAATTTTAAAACTCCATTTTAATTTTAAATAAGTTTTGATGGAGAACAAATTTCAGTAGAAATAACTACCTTAATATAATATAAAGAGTGCTTTTTTTAAATACTCCTAATATGTATTTATTTGGAATTTTCTCATAACTTTTTTATTCTTCATAAGCCTTAGTTCAAATTGAGTAATTATGCTGTTACAAAGTTGATGAAATATGTTAAAGTATTGGTTTTTCAAGGATCCTGTTTTTCTTTCTTCAGCAATTAATGAATATTGCCCCGTTGCAAAATTTCAGGAATAAAGAAAAATGTCATAATATCCCTTTTTAAACTTGAGATAAATGTATTTGGTCAATAAAAATTAAAAGTTGAAGAAAAAAGCGAACAATAGCTGTTTATTGTTTGAGAAAAGGTTTTGCAACTCTCAAAAAGTTATCATTGCAAGTGAATCAAAAACACTATTTATCATTCTTCTCTTCTATTTTTAGATGATTGCTTATTAACCTTGTAATTGAAGCAAAACAATGGAGAGCTATTTGTGACGGACTTTGTAATTTTGAACCATGGTCAAGTGACAAGGAAAACACTAGAGCTTGCACCCCATTCTAGAATTTTCCATATCTCGCTGTGTCATACATTTGGGCATCGAGAGATTTAACTCTCAACAGCCTCTGCACGTGGCGAACCTTTAGTGGTTTAGGACTCGAATTCAGGACCAAATTCGATTGAAACAACGACGGCAAGAGTTTGCAAATATGACCACTTAAATACAACTATTTCTTCCATTTTGCAATATATTGCCTATTTTGCTAAAAACGATGCAAAAAGATATATATGAGTTTAAAGATCCGGCATTTTAAAGCATTTATTTAAAGTTTTAACTATGTTGTAATACATTTACCTTTCGTTTTAAGCGTTCATTATACGATATTAATAAATACAGAAGTATTTAATAATTACATTATGGTTTTTAAACAGAAAGCTTATGTTTTATTATTATATTTCGTTTGAAAAGTAGTCTTATTTTTTCTCTTTTTAATTACCAAATGCTATATATATATATATATATATATATATATATATTTAACTCTTACATATAAAATATTTAACTTTTATGAAACATTTAAATAAAAAAAATGTTTGACTTTAAAATATTATCACATTTTTAAGTAAAGATTGCATGCTTATATTTGAATAGTATGTTCTATTTTCGCTCAACTTAAAAATATATCCCAAGATTTTATTTCGATGTAGCAAATTTATTAGTTTTTATAATAACTAACTGTAGTACCCATTCGTTGTATGGGATAGTTTTTTAAAAGTAAATACATATATATATATATATATATTATTCTTGATATAAGAGCTGAATTGTAAGGAGAATAAAACATAAAACAATGTATAGAAAAATGTAAAATATTTATTTTTAATGAGTTAACTTATTACTTATCTATAACGCTCCTTAAGATCTCGCAACAACCTTTTGGGGGCCTTCTTTTTGCAAACTTTTTTGTAGCAGATCTCTACCCCAAGAAAGAAACGTGCCTACAAAATATTAAGTATGTAGGTCTAATAGTTCAAAAAGTCCTCGCAACTCCCTTGGAGGTCGATTTATGTATAAACGGGACCTTCTTTATACATGGAAGGTAGAAGGTTGACAAACCATGTAACTCCTTCGACCGTACCTGGACTAGTTTCCAAGTTTTTGTGGAACGCATATTGTGCATTTTCTTTTATAATATACATTGATTTAAGGTAACCGACTACCCTAAAATCATGAATTTTTTCAAAAATTGACAAATTTTGTTTATGTTTTTAATTTATAGGCATTCATATTAACTTAATAAAAATACCAAGTTTTTATTTTCTATTGACTAGAACAAAAATTACAAGTTCTGTAGTAAAAGCATATGCCATAACCTTACATAAGATGTCAAACTTTAAAATGCGTTTTTCTCGAATGTGTTTTTTGCGAAAAGTTCAAACAGGGACAGCGATCGCTGAAAAAGTTTTGAAAATAATTTGCTGAGATTTTTTGTGCATATTCTGCATAAAAGTTGAAGTGTTTTGACCTTCAGTTTTATCAATCACTGTTTTAGTTCAAAATTTGCAGTCCTTTATGTGAATATAAACACTGTCTTTTTAAGCAATTTCATACAATCACTAAGATAAAGTGCTCTAGTTCTTATAAAAATTAAAATATCTGTTATCCTGAAAATCATTTCAAACATAAGTAATAAAGTAGAACAAAAAAAATTGAGAATTTTCTCATAAAATGTTTGTACAGAGCGGGCCCCTTTTTTGTAATTTTTTGTACATTTTTACCAGTTTTTTCCCATTTTGATAATAAAGAATTCTTT
Organism: Trichonephila inaurata madagascariensis; assembly: GCA_019973955.1. Classification (NCBI taxonomy): domain Eukaryota; kingdom Metazoa; phylum Arthropoda; class Arachnida; order Araneae; family Nephilidae; genus Trichonephila; species Trichonephila inaurata. The sequence goes on from BMAV01019237.1 coordinate 104,678, forward strand.
TTTTTATTTTCAATTTTAGGATTTTTTCCTTAAAATGTACTAAATAAATTTAAAAATCTCAAAAAAATGCCCATATTTCCATTTTTTCAAAAAAATATGTTGGCACAAGCAGTCAGATACCTTAAACTACAAATGTGAAACTTCTTACATAAATTAAGAAAGTTATTCATTTCTGTAAACAAAATAATAGTAATAACTGTTACAGTTATAAAATCATTAGTACATTTATTAAAATAAATAAATATTTTAATTTAAAATTAAAAACAATTATAATGAAATTTTAAAATTACAATTATAAAATCTGTGATTAAAATTGAATACATTTTTAGTCAAATTTAAAATTAAATAAAATAAATTTTCATGTAATGGCTGTTTCTGGACATTTTATAACTTTCACCTTTCGGCAGGATTAAACGAGAATATCTCAAGACAGGCAAATCAAACTATGATCTAACTCAAATTCTGATTCAGTTTGTGAAAATATTTACTATTACTAAGTACACATTTTCTCATAGATGTTAGAAAAGTTTCAGTGGAATTTGTACTCAATAACAATAGCTATATAAGACATGTAGGAATAATTTATTGACTAAAAATTTTGCAGTACCTTTGTAATTGTGTCTTTCTCCGTGTGTTTACTTTGTCACATTTTTCAGTAAATAGTCTGTTTGCACTGATATACAAATGTTGAAAATTTTGAGGAAAAAGAAATTAGAGGTAAGTTAATATTTTACTTATAAACGTTACATTCAGTATTATCTTTGATAATTTCAGAAATTGTTAATGAATAATAACTGGATAAGACAATTAAAAGATTTGTAGAATGAATATTGCTATAAATTTTTGGTAAATTTTCATAAAATTTTCATAAACAGAATAAAATCATCGAGTCTGTTATCACAAATTTTCCATTATGTGAAGCATGCATAAAATATGATTAAAAGATGCTAGAAATGTGAAAAACATCACAAATTATAAACACAATAAATGAAAAACAAATATGGAAAAGTTGAAATACGAGAAGAAAGATATTACATAAATCACCCGTTATTTATATCTCTAAATCTGATCTGTATTAAAAACAACAATGCAAACTCCTCATAGTCTAGATATAAAATATTTACTTAATTATTAACACCTGTTTTCTATGAAACACTGTTTATTTTATTGAATCAGGAGGCTGAAATTAATATTACAAAAGTTTTTATAGGAAGTGTAATTGTAATAAATTAAAAATAAAAAAAATTTGTTTGAAAACCAGTTTTTATTTAAATGTGCTAAAAAGAATAAAGTAAACTTTTCTTTAAAAACTTTTTTCCTGTCAACTTATGACGTCATTACAAAGTGTATGATATAAAAGATTGTACCGAGATTTAAGTACTCTTATTTACTTAGTTTGAAAATTTTAAAAATTAAAATCAATCAGAGACCAAGTGATTTAATTTATTTGTTTATATACACAGGTAAATCGCCCGACAAGCTTTTATATCATAAATTGTGTAATGACGTTATAAGTTGATAGTAAAAAAAGTTTTAAAAAAGAAAAGTTTATTTCATATTTTAGCGCATTTAAATAAAAGCTTGTTTTTAAAAAAAGTTTTTATTTACTTTTAATTAATTTATTTTACATTTTAGTTATCGCTGGACAGGTTTCTCAGTCTGTTCATCTCTCATTGTTGCAAGATCGTTTGCCGATTAATTTTGAACAGGCTAGCTAAGGGGTACTCAACTTTTTTCCCGCTATAGATGCAGATATAGGCCACAAACATATAGATATTTCACTCGGGCCGCAACAAAAGGATAATGGGAGGGGATTTTTTTTTTTTTGCTTTTACTATAATACTGTATTGAAAACGAAAAACACACAAAAAATGTTAAAATCCGTAATTTTAAACCAATTTTTTCAATCTTTGTACAGAATTTGGATAATACTATTTTGCAAACGAAAACAAAGTTTCATGCTATTATTTTTAAAAATGACGTAGTTATTAAATGTTTAATTAAAAGTTTGAATATTTTTGAAAAATTGTAAGAAAAAATTTTTTTTTGGCATTTTATTTTTTAAATGACTGATTCTAAGAGAAAAAAGCCTGAACATTTTTAGTGCAGAATATCGATTTATTAACACGAAATAAAATTCATACGGAATGATTTTGAAATCATTTTCATAAAACGCATCAATTTTGACTCCTTTTAGAAAATTTGTAAAAAATAAAAAATTTCATTATTTTGTAAAAAGAACTGTAAACGAAACGAAATAAATGATCTTTCCGATAATGTAATTATTTTTTGTCTGAGTTTGATAGAAATAATTAGATGGTTTTTTAAAAAAGGTCGAATAATCGGAACTTCTTTAAGCTATATCCGATAAGCTGCTCGAAAGAATAAAAAGCCAACGGGGTAAAATAATTGCGTGTTTTAAAGTTTTTAATTAATATCTTTTTAACTAATTACAGTATCGAAATATAAATGGTCAAAACACGCATTGTCATTCAATCTAAACGTGTATACAAAATTTTAGCTCAATCAGTTGAAGACATCAGCTTCAAAATTGAGTTGCAACGTTTCACCCAAATAAATTAAATTGCAAGTTAAATAAAAGCTTGTAAAAAATGATAACTTTTTTAAAGTAACATAATCCAAAAATTCAAATTATTGAGTGAGTTATATATGATTTTAATAGTATTTTAAAGTAAAAATATATATACAAACATATATGAAAAATGTAGTCATTAATATTTTTTATTTCTAATAGGGCCACACATTGCAGACCTAGTACATTAATCGGGATCTGATATCTCTTTTAAGTGCCACGCCATGTAAGTGGTATACCAATCACCGTAAGTAATTTGGGGGCCAATTTTCCTTCCCGGCATCGACACCTGAGCTCTCACGATGCGAAACCGTAGAAGGGATTTAATTTTGGCGAGAACACTCAAGTGGAACAGACACTCAAGTGATCTTTACATACCGTATAATCATGCAACATGGGCACAGTTGGTTTTTCATCATGAAAATCCACCGACTTGGGCTAGGGTCCAATCCGCACACTTCAGTGTACAAGGGTAGGGCCAGACCAACTATAGCACCCAGACGGCGAGCACAGCTCAAATTTTATAGTCACGTTTCAGTCGTACTTTTTAAAATGCATTATCAAATATTTTAATTAGCTTTTGATTATTATTCTGGTTTAAATTTTTAAGTAACTGAGTTATTCTGAATATTTAAAACAATGTTTAGTTTAGCAAACGAACTTCTAAGTTTAAATTTAGAATTCCTAAAGACTTTGATGATTAAACATAGTTATTCAACCACAATTAAGTTATTAAAATAATTTTCCGTCTAGACATTTTCATCTTTTTAAAATGCAGACATTTAGAATATTAATTAACTGAAAAATGCAAAAATTTTTTTTCGGTGATATCTACAAAAGATTTGAACGTTTTCAAAAAGCTAAATAATATTTAGAATCATATCAGATAAAATAGGAAAGAATCCATATCAAATAATGTATTCGGAATTAGTTACGTATTTTGAATTTTTTTTAACATTTATGTATATACGAATATTTGGATGAAATTTAATTTCATACTAAGAATCTAATTAATAAAGATCTTATGCTTTTAAAAATGTAATTAGTAATTTAAAAAAAAGAATGTTCATGTTAACATTTTTGGTTATATCACATTTTATATTATTTATACTATTATAGAGCACCAGTATTACAAATAGTTGCAATTATAAAGTAGTTTATTGTTTTATATCGTGCAGGCATAGCCTTTGGCGACGGAGCTCTGCACAAATTGACAACCCTTGTAATCTCTCGAAGATAGAGTACAAAAGGCATTATTCACTTTCGCAATAAAAATATTAGACGAACAGTCCACATTTTTCTTTGCGTGTGTGCGAGTGAACCATCCTATTAAGCTCTCCAACAATTATTTTTCATTAAAATAGTTAACCTAATTGCACAGTAATTCTAAAAGTAAATACTAATAATTCCAACTGTGCGAAGAAATGGCCATGCATGCAATTTCAAGACAATTGGATTGAAACTTGGTTGTGAACTGAGTAATAAGTTAAGATACTACTTTTGCGAAAGGCACTGTGGATTCTAATGCAGTCTTCTGTGTTAATTTCAAATGGACAAGAACATATTTATTCAGTGTGAAAAGGAAGTTAAGAGAACGTTTTCTATTTTAGTTGCTTGGACAAGCTTTGAGAATTGCTCCAGAATTCATTCAGGGATAATATTGGATCATTTTCTTCAAGTATTCAAATATTCTCTATTAGAGAATAATTTCTCAATATATATATATAATTACACACACACATATATATATATATATATATTAGTGGCATATATACACAGACCACTCTTATGGAGGGAGGGTTACAATTCCCAAAAGTCATGTAGATGTAAATAAAATCGGGTAATCTCTAAGATGAAAATTTAAAATGTGTTAGTCTATGAGGTTAGTTTGAGCCCCCAGGTTAGTTGAGCATACATTTCAAGAACACGGGTACCTCAGGTCTGTGGAAATACTCGAATTTCCAATTCCGATCACTGTCAATCATCCCCCATACCATCACATATTGTACTTTATGAGTTACGTGCTTGTTAAATGGTGGATTGTTTGTTTCATGAGAACTAAAATGCGGATTAATTTTACTAAATTAAGTTTTTTATTCAATTGAAATTTAACTGAGGTTGATTTTTGGCCCACTTAAGGGAGTGGCATTTGTTTCATGCCGTGAGAAATGTTTTTCTTTTCATTTCATTGAATACGTAATCACATCTTTGTATAGATTGGTGTGTTGTTGCTTTACAAATGTTCTATATCATTAGGTATTTGATCAAAACGGCATTATTTCGAATATGTCACGGCATAATTTCCACACTTTCTGTTCAGTCTAAATTTGATAGGAAGCCTTACTGAAGCAAAGACGCTTGATATAGTCGTGGGATATTTTACAATATTGGACACTGTTTCAAGTTTCAGTTCCGGCTAATATGACACTAAAAATCTAATTTGGTGCTGCTGTATGGAATGATTACGTGAACCAAAATTTCCAAGACTATCTAGGAGACTATCTTCCTCTAAGTACTGATAATGGTAATAAAACATTTTGTGGGTCTGATCACATAGTGTTACTATTGTGAGCGAAATAGCGGAAATATTCAGTTTGCTTAAACTGTTAGTCATTGCAATTAATATTGCATTTTTTAACAACTTAATTTTTTTTCCTGTGTAAGAACTTTTAATCGTACTCTTGATACTTTTCGCACATGTATTTTTTTTTAAAATATAACTGTACATTGCGCAAATTCTGGGAAATAACTTTAATGGGATTTTTTTTTCTGTTTTTTTAACTTAAAATTTTATTTTGTATCTGTTTTCCACTTGACCTGTTTCTTTTAAAATCCTTTCTTTGTTTGTACGATCCAATACTCTTTGCTTTTTCATGCCATAATTTTACTTTTAATTAATTCAACGAAATTTAGTGAACGATCTTCATTCAAGTTTCAGATTTTGAAAACTGACAACAAAAATTAATTCTCTTTATTAATCATATAAATAAAAGTATTATTAAAGCTTAAATATATGTACTAATGCAGGTCTTCTCAAACTTTCAATACCTGCGACCAAAATTTCAAACATAATTGTCATAACGCCCTACCCCATACAATAATAGTGTGTTGAATGTATTAATAATGTACAATGACGTAAAGCTACAATAAAAGACCTTCATTATAAACCTTATAAATTTTCAAGATAAGTATTAAATTTTGTTTATGTTACTTTTAAGTAATATATATTTTAGGTAAATTACTTTTAATTATAATGGGGGATAAGTATTATGTTACTTTTCCCTTTCTAATGCCTAAATTGGGACAGATTGCGATAAACATGCAATGCGTATTTTACTTTTTAGTATGATATAATGTATTTTGTTTAGTTTCTTTCAGTAAAGTAATATTTTTTTTTAAATCTTTTATTTTCGACTTTTCGATATGCTCCCGCCCCTCACGTAGAGTTATCACGCCCCCCCTAGGGAGGCGCACCCACCAGTTAGAGAATCGCTGTGTACTAACGTATATTCACAAATGTTACATTAACACTAGATTGCCCAAGGAAGTCATTATATAACTGCTTTTTAATTTCAATTAGAAAAACAATTACTTATATAATGCACAATTCCTTAGAATTTTTCAGAATATATATTTTTTTCCAAGTGAAGTAAAATTTTTTTTATTGTTAATATTTACTATTAACTTGTTATATGACTGTAAATAATATAAAACAAAATATTAAAAGGTTATTTTAAACAAATTTATTTACACATTAATCATTCTTTCACAATGCAGTAATTTTGACTGATTTTATGCAATATAGGCATATACTAAGTTTCAGTCTTTATAGTGTTAATGTACATTACACCACGCATTTTATGTAGTATATTGAGAGATGTCCTTTTAGTAAAAATTTATAAATACGTATAAGCGATAAAACATGCTTCATTACAAAGAGTAACTTATAACTTTCAGAAAAAAAAAACAAGGAATATAAAAGAAAAATTATATCAACTCCTACTTAGGTCAACAAAGAATTTTTTTTTATTTACTTTTTCATTAAATAGTTACATTAAATATAAATATGTATAAACATATCACACAGAATCACAATGTTAAGTGACAAAAAGGAAAGCGATTTTTCTTGCAATTTTCCCTTTTCCTTTCCATATATGGTTTGGGACTATTTTTTTTTGTTGGTTATTATTTATTCATTAATTAAATTTAATTATTCTAGTAAAATAGTATAGTAAAAAATAAACCACATTCCAGTGGGATTCGAACCCACGCCCTTTGGATTAGAAATGCAATGCGCTATCCAATGCGCTACAGGGACACTATGAATTATTTTTCCTTTCTATACATCATAACGGACTGTTAATTTAGATTCTTACTATTTACTCATTTTTTAATTTATATTTCAAAAAACTGCATTAACACCAAGTGTCATCCACTACAAGTTTTAAAAAAATGCATTTGAACTTGAATGAATGAAAGAAAGTATTTTATTAACGATTGAAAATTCAAACAAGATACATATATATATATATATATGAATATATATAGGGAGAGAGTGAACTAATAGTAGGAATTGGAAAAAGATGTAATTCAATAAGAAATAGTGTAACAAAGGTGTAGTATATATTTTTATATAAATAAATTGCTAAATATCCAAAAAAATTGAAATAATTAATTTTTACTAAATTTCACCATTTTTCAATGCAATAGGAATATTTTGCAATACAATTGAGTAAGTTAAAATCATCACATTTGGATTTTCCTTTACAGAATTCAATACCTTCCTAGTCTTACTTTTTGTTCCTAATTCAAAATAATTACAGATAGAAGAAAGATTCATAAGTCAAAAGTTCTAGAGATAACTGTTAAAAAGCTCATTATTTTATAAATTCCATTAGTTCACCTGTTTCGAAAATTCTGATGCTCCATTCACTTGTAAATGTTATGCTTGTTATTTCCGATACAGTCAATAACATTTTATTTTCCATGATTACCCTCTTCATGTGAAAACTATAACATTTTTCTAGAATAGAAAACATCTCCTATTTTCTCCGCATTAAAATAAATGAGTACATATTTTGTTCCAGAGGAATTTCTCCAAGTATCCCTTTATATTATCTTTCTTTTTAAAATGCATATCTAAAAGACAATTACAATAAATATATTTCAGTCGCTGCATTTTTGCTACAAACGATAACTGACACATTCTATTTTATCCCTTCATCACTCGCAAACATATTGCATTTTCTTCGAGAATGGAACCATTTTATTCGAGTAATATAGCATTTATTGCAACAAAAACTAAAATAAAACAAAATAAAAACATGTCCTTTTTCCTACGTTCCTCTGAACTCAAATTAAACTTTTATTACATTCATATTACTCTTTTGCGAATGATATCCGAAAAGCATTTCTGAGCAATAACATTTTCGCCTCAAACAGGAAGCATTTTCGCAAGTTGTGATTCGCGCTGTTAACTCAAGAATCTTCGCAGATATCAGCAGAGGAGAAGTGAAGGGCATAGTATCGGAGCCCTTAGCTCAAGTTGAGGGGAGAAATTTCATTTCTCCATTCCGCTTGACTTCATATTTAACGACATGTCTGAAAATTAAACAGCATTGCCCGGCAGATTCTTCACTTTTACCGGTGGCTATTCCGAACAGGGGTTGTGCTCAAATTGAATTTGGGATTAATATTGTAGTATTTTGTGTTCTGAATACAGATGCAAATTATTGCAATGAACACTAAATTTACAAACCGTTTCAAATGACGTGTTCTGAAATCTAATTTTTCTATTTAGCTTCTTTTGTAAATTTTTGTAATAAAGTATTATTGGATATTTTTTTTCCAAATCTACACTATATATTAGAGAGTTCATTCTCTTTCTCTCTCTATATATATATCTTGTTCAAATTTTCAATCGTTAATAAAATACTTTATATTCATCCATTCAAGTTCAAACATATTTTTTTAAAAATTGTAGGGGGATGACACTTGATGTTAATACAGTTTTTTTTCAAATATTAATACAATAATTTATTTAAAAAAATGAATAAATAGTAACGACTATAAAAATAATAGTCCAACAATGTATATAAAAAGGAATCTCGTTTCGTTGTGTCCCTGTAGAGCAAAAGATAGCTCGTTGGACACCTAAAACAGAGATCGTGGGTTCGAATCCCACCTAGGATGGCTTAATTTCTGAGGTTCTGGTTTTTCTTACAATACTGTTTTATTAGAATAATTAAATTTAATTAATGAATAAGTAGTAACAAACAAACAAAAATAGTTCAACACCATATATAGAATGAAAATTACAAGGAAAATCGCCTTCGATTTTGTCACTTAATATTGCGATTCTGTCATAAGTATATACATATTTATATTAATTGTAACTGCTTAATAAAAAATAACTAGAATAAAAAAATTTTCTTTGTTGCCCTAAGTAGGAATTGACGTATTTATTTATTTTTTTATGTTACTTGCAAAAATAATTTCTACAATTATATGAAATAAAATAGAAAACGAATCACATTAGCCACTAAATACATAAATTTACAAAGGGATAAACATTATACATAAATTCCGTTAGAGTCTACGATTGACTAAATATATAGGAAACTATTTTATAGATGGTTAAAGTCAACCGATTTTGTAAATTTGTTACTTGCAAGTATAACGCATCTGTTACTTAACAAAACATTGTATTATAAGTAAGGCTCAATAAAACTTAAAAAGTGAGACAAGCTCAATGATTCTACAAGATGGAGGCTTCAAAGCATTATTCAATCTACGAGACGACTTCAACAATTATGCAGCTCCATCTAAGAAATATACATAAGTTTTATTTGAAACATTTGATAAATACCATAAAATCCTGCGTATAACGCGCACCTATATTTCCAAGCTGAATTTTTTGATTTTTAGGTATATTCGCGGTATAACGCGCACCCCCTTTTTACGAAGCAATTAGAAGTATTAGTATACATTGCTCTTATATTTTGAAGTAATTTATTCGATGTATTATCTCCCAGACTTTTGAAAAAATATTATACTTCTAGAACTACAACTCTTTTAGTTCATTAGGCAAGTCATTTCTTTTAAATAAACAGGGTTTCGAGAGATACATGTAGAAGTAAAATTTTCTTTATGCTTATCTCTTTCGTTATTTTTAAAGCTATCGTTTTTATGCCCGGCGTATAACGCGCGCCCTTAAGTTTTGATCTTATTTTATGTGTTAAAAGTGCGCGTTATACGCCGGATTTTACGGTACTTACAAAAAATATACATATTTTTCTTGTCTTCAATGCTTGGCATTGGAATTTGCAATGTAAGCTTATAAAACATGATTTGATACCTTGCCCTTAAATTTTCTAAAGAATTTATAATTGGCTTTCTAAAATATTATTTCTGGATTATACTTAGTCAAAAATTTGGTTTGGTATTTCCTAGCATATTTAAATAAAAAAAAAACTTCGGAAATATACTCACAACCTATCATAAACTATCTTATAATTTTAGGAGTTTGTTTAAATTTATCTGTTGTAAATATGTATTTATACCCACGTCCAAAATTAAGTAAAATAACATGTTTTTCGTAGTAATTTTAAATTGCCTAGAGTAAAACTTTTAGAATTTGTTTCTTATATACTTTGAAGAATGAGTAGTTTAATATCAACCTTCAGCTTAGGAAAAGATGTTGCTTAGCGTTGGTTGTTACGGAATAACTAAATTGACATCGTTCAAGCGTAAGTGAATTTTACTTCCCGTTGTGTGAGTATTGCATTAAAACAAACACTTTAGTCTGTTTGCAGTGAATGACTTCTCTTAACGTATTAGATTAAGAGAATCACACAGATGATTTCTTGAGATGGAGAGCTGTTTGCAGGTTTGTAGCTGACCACTCTCAAGTGGAGGTGGGTCGATCGTTACAAATGGTCTGAAAGTGGTCACCTGATTGTGGATTCAATTACAAACAAGTGGTACTTCATTAAACGCATGACGACATTGGAAGACAAAGGCTCCTCAGCTTGCTCGTGACCTTGGTGCTGTGACTAGAAGAATTTCCAGGCAAACAATTAACAACCGTCTTGCAGAGACTGGTCTTCCCTTCTCGGCGGCTAGTCTAGTGCGTCTCGTCAACTGCAAACATCAAAACTGAAAAACATCAGCCGTGGACGTCGAAAAAAGGATAGCTTGTTCTTTTCAGTGATGAGTTGAAATGTACCAGACAAAGTGATTCTCATCGAGTTTTCACCTGGACAGAAAATGCAGTTAGCGCTCATCCCTCCTGCGTAACAAAAAATGATAGATTTGGTGGCATCGATAACCTTGTGTGGTGGTATAATTTTGGGCAGTCGTACACCACTGTACTTTTTGATGAGGGCACTGTCAATTCACAGCGCTATAGGAATGATATCCTGAAAGCCTATGTGAGGTTTTTCTCGGTGCTATGAGCCCAGACTATATTTTGTGAATGATAATGCTCGGACGCACAGAACTTTGTGACGGGCTCACGCGTCTTTTCATTAACATGTCCTTAGGGGTTATTTTGGGGCCAAGATTAATGGCAACTCTTTTCCAACCAAAACCCAAGAGGTGAAACGTGAAGGAAAGATGCAAATTAGATAGCTTTTAAATATCAGAAGTTTAAGTAAGCAGTGTGGCAATTTGGGGAATGTTATGTTAGAGATTGATACAATCGTGAAGTGACTCTTATTCATGACAGCCAACGAAGGTTATCTCGAAGATAGAGCCATTAGGTCAAGGTGCATACCATTGCACTCGAGTAAAGACGCAACTTCCTTAGTCTCGGATCAACGATTAAATTAAGGCAGGATTGACTATTTAATATTAGGACTTGAGTTATTATAGGAATTGAGATTAGACGGGTTAGATATTGATAGTGGTCCAAGTTACTTCTTTCGGTATTACTTGTATTGTGTGTTTGTTCATCGTAGATTCTCACATATATAATTATTATCTAATCTGTTAGAGGTTTAAGTTTAAGCTCTTAAAATAAAGTCATATTAAGATCATGGAAACCTCTCATTCTTTAGTTGACCCTACACCTCTAGCTCACGCAGATAATCTACGACAAGGGCATTATAGGGGGGCACTTTCACAACTTACATTGTTGTTAAATTTCATGAAAAAGAATGATATCACCGTATGGATTGACTCTCGAAGTCTCCGAATCGCGATTCTATCGAATATGTTTGGGATGGTCTAGAAAAAAAATTCTCAGCGTAGCTTCTTTCCCAGGACCCCCCCCCAGAATTTAGAAGTACTTTTTTTTTTTTAAAAAAGGGCTTTGTTGCCTCAAATACTTATCGACATTCTCATAAACAATACGGCAATTCTTTATGAGGCTTGTATTGCTGTGCACAGTGTCCACACACCATATTACACAGACTTTTCCGAGGTAAATGCCTTATCTCTTATTCATGATTACACAATTTTTGATATGACTTGCATCTTAACTCACAATTAAAATCGTTTCCATATTGTTATGTTGCTATATTCTTTGTGACGTAATATGTCTCTGTGCCAAATTTCATGTCAATACAGTAAATAGTTCATCAGTTTTAGCAGATTTTATGTTTGTGATCTTAATTTTGCACATGAGTGTATATTAATAATTAACCACATTTACCGATTGCATTTAATAATGAATTATTTTTGATTATACATATAGCTTTAAAAAATAGAGAGATTAAATGAAAACTGTTTTTCGTATTTTACTAATCATAAAAATGTCAATGTAGATGGGAAATTTCCATAAGCTTAGTAATAATACTCGAAGTTGGAAAAAAATACTTTTAGTCGTTTCAACTTATATTGGTTATAAACTGAGAAACTGCCTCTTTTTTGTACGAAGGTATAAATTTTATTATTATTATTTTTTTTTCCTTAAGTGTATTTTTGGTTGATTAAAAATTAAAATATAAATATATTAGAAGGAGGAATAAAAAATATACATTATATTTAATTATTTTTTCGCTAATAAATGCTTTCCTTATTGAAAAACAAGTACATTTTCCTAAATTTAGAATGAAGTAAATTCTGTGTGTGTGGGGGGCTTCAACCTCTCCCTTACATTTATCTGATTATCTGTCGAAGTTAAGAAAAAGAGATTGATTTTTTTTTAGACTCCTATCTTAAAATAAATTTTCCCCATCGTACTTAATACACTATTTAATTATAAGGGTCTTAGATAAAAAAAATGTTAAGATGATTTTTTCAGAAATCCGAGATGAGTAACTTAATGCAATATTTTAATTAAAATGAATTTTAGAATTCCCCGTATCTTTAGAGCCATTCTATTTTTACTAATCGCATTTCATAGATTTCATTTCATTCTACAATATTTGAAGTATCTATAAAATGGAATAAATAATTGCGTTAAATTGGATTTGCTGAGTTCCATCACTTTTTTATTCAAAAAGGTTTCGATGTTTCTAAAAATAAGGTTTTTTCACCCATTCATTTCACTTCACGAGCTTTCAAAGTTGTTTTGAAAATTCATTTCTTTGGAATGATATCCATGCGTTCGAAAAAAGCTTTATTAATATGAAAAGTTAAAGGTTAAAAGGGAAAATGGATGAACTGATTTAGTGAAGGTATTTGTAAGAGATCAAATTTTGTTTTAAAACATAATTATATATATATATATATATACATATGGGATGAGATTGAATAAAATACTTTATAATTGTGTTGTATGTGAAAAGGAATTGAAATATGCTTAACAATAAGCACAGCTTTAAACATTTAATTAGAAATATATATATTAATTAAATTTAAATTAATTTTGTTTTGAGATGCTATCATTTAAAGGGTATATTTGCTCTTTAATAAAATTAACTTGAAAATTTAATTTATAATTCTTATTAATATGTTAAATCATATTTGTATTTATATTACATAAATAAAAAAAAATGCTATAGTTTTTAAAACGTGAATAGAAAGTAAATAAATTGAAATACACACTGGCTGTCATAAATCAAGGATAAATCCAAAAAATAACAATAACTAAGTTACGTGTAAAATTTAATAAAACATAAGTAATACACACACACATACAACACCTAGGAAAGTATAAAACACATAAAAAGAAATCACCAGACTATTATGGTGTTATAGGAATAATCATATGTATAGAATTAATAAATGGGATGTATTAGTTTGGTGGGAAAAGCAGGTTTAATATGATTTATGATCCCCGAGAACAATACAGAACATTCTGCAAAGTGTTATGCCCTCAACTACGCGGTCTATTAATTCTAAGGGAAGTGCAAGCCACTACTACTGCAAGACAGTTGAAAGCGTGGCTGGGGTCATAGAAGGGGGATTGAAAGCATTCTTGAGTGTCCCAAACATGCTCGATAGGATTAAGTTCCAGTGATCGAGCTGGACACTGAATGCATTGAATTGTTTCCTCCTCAAAAAGAATCCACAATGAGAGCACTGTGGGGTGTCTCACATAATTATTCTTTAGCACTAAAACATTACTCATTGTCCTGTCATAAGGGTGTACATAAGCATCTAGGATGCCTTCTTTATAGGTGTGAGCAATAACATTTTCAAGGGAATTGACATGAAGGTCTGTGCGTCCATCCAAAGAAATACCACCTCAAATAAAGACACTACTGATCCGCATGCATCTCTTTCACGCATGTGTCAGGGATGAAAACGAGTTCCAGGTTCTTTCCAAATGAAAATACGCCAACTATCGCTTCCGAGGCTAAACCTGGACTCCTCTGTAAAGGGAACAGTCCTCCATTGGTTACCTAAGGCATGACGTGAGGGGACACAAATGGCTGAGAGCCTCGCATAAGACCTTCGATGCATGGTTGACCTTGATACCAATCTTCCGGAGCTTGCTGTAAGGGACGATTGAAGTTCAACTTGAGTTGCAGTTCTCTTCTTTCGTGTGCTTAAGGACAAATATTGGTCATCTGTCAAATATCTGTCCTTTGATGAAACTCCTGGATGTTGAATTCGTGGCTAAAATTCTTGCAAATGTCTATGAATAACAGATGGACTCACATTCAGTCACATAACCACTTCTATCTGACTTTATGCTGCCTCTAGCTTCGAATCCTTGCAATTGCAGCTTTTCGGTTAAATGAAGCCTGGATGTCATTGTTACAATTTCTCTATGATAGATTTCTAATATCAGACAAGCAGGGACAATTGCCTCATTAATCTAAATATACATTTTTGCTCCTCGAAAATGACGTATTCTGACAGCATTGCCACTATTTTGCACATTGTAATATCGTTCAGGTCCTTTAAAATTTCATTGAAATTTATTTGTTTAGGAGAGTTATCGATATTTTTATGATTTTCCCTTATGGTAACCAGTGTATTTGTCTTAATTAAGCATTTCATAGAGAATATCGGATTTACTTAATTACTAAGAGAAAAAAATCACAGCACATGCTTTAGAAATATATTTTAAGTAATAAATAAAAAATTGAAAATAAAACTGCTCTCATTCGCATATTATGAGCTCTTTATAACCAAAGAGAAATTTTAAAAATGTATTTATAATCTAAGTATTTGCATTTGAGAAGGTTACATTATAGAACATTTGATACAACTCTAAAATTGAATAAATAATTACGTTAAAAATTGAATTATAATCTGAAATTAAATAAAGTTGAGAAGTTGCCACATTTAAGGAATTTACGATTAGTACATTGAAAATTGAAATAACAAGACTATGAAAAAATACACTTTCTTTTAAATATTTAATTGGTTATGTATACAAGTTAATTCTCTTCTTAGTATAAAAATAAATAAGAAATTTAATGTTAAAGAAATACCTTTAATTGTGGAATGTTCCCCCATATATATGGGGAAGATGCCACCAGTCATGGAGTAAGATGCAACAGCTTCACAGTAAATAAATAAAAAAAAAAAAATAAGACAAGCATTACCAAATTAAATGTGAAGTAACAGTAACCATAGAAAAACAAAACAAAAAGATTATTTCATAACTAGTTTGCTAAAAACGAATTTTCCAGCAGAGCGATCTACAGCAGGCTGAAGTAGTAGTCGACTTCAGCACTGCACATTGCTAATCCTCGTCTTATGGAGATCCCCTGTGCCGTCCTCACAGCTTAACTACTAATTGTACTTACATTTTATACGATAATATACAGTGTTACAAAATGAAAAAAAAATAAAATTCATTTCATTTGTTTCTGAACCATGTGGCATCTTGCTTCTAGTATAAGGAAAAGATGCCACACTGGTGACATTGCTGTATTTCTACATGCATCGTATTTTTAACACTATGCGTAACTCACTTATAGTGCTAATATCTTATTTAAAATAACAAGTACGCTTACGAACTTTAGATATGAGGAACGGAACATTATAAAAGTTGTATTCACCATTTTAAATGTTCACAAGATCGAAAAATAAGGCTGATTAAAGAGATTAATTCAGATAAATTCACAAGTCACACTCAATGTTGGACCAGACTCTTCACTCAAGTGGCTCAAAACTGCCATCTATCGACGCATAAAAGTACTATTAACAAACTGGCGTCTTTCTCCTGAATTACTTATATTAAATACTTGATTATTTGATACAATGTACTTATGAATGTACTGAATGAATGACTTTGTCTAATTACTTATTCATTTGTATTATTTTGGCATTTAAAAAACATAATGAACCTTTCCCTTTAAGATAAATTCTAATGACTAAAAGAAAAAAAAATATGCAACCAAAACTTTTATACTTACAAATAATATCATATAAATATAAAATATTGTGTAAATCACAAAAATATATATTTTGCTACGTATTAAGATGTCCATTGGAGATATCTTATAATAGTATAAACATTATATTGCTTATACCACACACACACAGTGAAAGTTTCTGCTAAAGTAAATCAATAAACAATTTCTTAACCCCAGGTCACTCGCGCCTGTTTTTGCTATCGTCGTTGCTCGCGGGGTGTAGAGAACACCCCAAACTTTTAACACGTGTGAATTTAATTATGAAAAAATCAATCAATAATGATACATATTTATAAAGTATAATATGGTTTTAAATTATACAAGTAAAATTATTAAATTTATTGCTTACAAATGAGACTAACATTAATTTAAACTAAACCTCTACAAAATTTTCACTTTAAAATACATTATTTTATATTTTTTCATAAACCACAAGTAAAACGTATACGCCAGTATTAAATTAACTTTGTAATTGATGTTAAGGATAGTAGAATATAGAAAACAAATATTTTAATCATTTTCCAAACATTCAGAGCAGAATGGTTGTGTCCCGACATACGGTTCTTTTTTAGAGAGTAAAGCGTTTTGAGTAACACACAAAACAAAGAGATTTAAACCTTATTTTCCAGGTTTTTGTGGCTTGTATTGTAGGAAAGAACAAGGACCTTTAAATTTTAACTAATGATCATCGATAGTGATGCATTCACTAACAGAATAATATTTTCAGCATATTTCATTAAATTTTGAAGAAATACTTCGGATGTGAGTAAAATTTTAAATAATTGAAATTTTAAATAAAATATGCATGCATATTAATATATTTGAAAAAAAGAATGTAAACGGAAAGAGTAAAACTTACCGTATTTTAGATACTTCGAGTACGAAAATATAGCGCAATAGCTCGCTGGGTGCTCTGAGCACCTCAGATAAACTTTAGAAGGTCTTTACGTTCAAGTCGTCCAGACCTGTGTGAAGGTTCAATTACTCAAATGTGCAGCTACAAAAAAAAAGCATGGTTCTGCGCAATCTTTTTAGAATTCTGGAAGGCGTTTCTCGTTGCTGGGGTGTACAAAACATCCCGCGCTAGTGATCGCGGCTTAATAATAATTGCTATATAAAAATATTTTTTTTTTTAAAATTTTCATTTTAAAAAAATTAGGTGTAATTTTTTTATTTTTGAAGTATAAAGGCTTTTAAAATATGAATATATAAGACTGTTATTTACATTCATTTAATAATATCTAATTATTAAACATTTTACTATGATAATTTCAAAATTAGGACCCCCTTTTGAATTTTAGTTTGAATGCTGAGAAACAAGCTTTAATTTGTAAATAATTTTTAAAATTTCCTCTTAACACCATATTAAAAAAAATGCACTTAAAATTTATTTATTTAATATAAACAGCTATTAATTGCTTTTGATACTTCAATTGAAATTTTATAATGTTGTATGAATCATTGGTAATTAAACATTCAGATTCATTACATATAATTACGTTTCCCACATTCTAAGTATGATCAAAATATATTCTTAATTTAATCAAGCGTTCAACTCTATAAGCTTAAATATGCATCATTATTCAATGCTTATTATGATTTTCTAAATTTTATGCATCATGAGAAGTTAATTACAAAACTAAATTTAATTTAAATATTGTATATTATCACAAAATTTTACACAACTGATGTTTATATATCACTTAAAGTTTTCCACAAAATATTGTCTCTGAAGTTTATATGATTTATACCCGTACAAATGTTTTGAGATTTTTTCTAATACATCATATTATAGGAGATGAAAATGAAGTGTTTGGCTACGTTTCGCAACTATTTTACTATTATTTATTTATTTATTTACTGTCATCTGGATGCAATTGATTACGTATGAGTTTGTTCAGGGATTGATTCAATGATGAATATAAATCCTTGAGGGATTTTGAAATACAAATAGAGGTTTTTAATGATGTTCGGGTATTAGTTGTCAGTGAATTTTATTTTTATTTAAAAAAGATTCGGAAATGATCCATAGCCTAGCGTTCTGCAAAAATTTAAATCCTCCAGAATATTATCATTAGAACAACCGTAGGAGTCCATTGGACAACTGAGCCTGTTTAGTTTGTTCTCCTTTTCAAATTTTTGCAGGGAATTTGAAAATTTTTCTTGGCTTTTAATCATTTTTTATAGTGATTACACAGAAAAAGTTTTGTGGATCTAAGTTATATATAATTAGGAGAGATTTGCTACTAAATATATCTGAAACATCCTCTGGTGTCGTTTCGACATCAAGGCAATTTATCATTATAAACAGCTGTCGTTCAGCAAAAGGTAGTCCATTCAGTAAATAAACTTTCGGAAAATAAACTTTCGGAAGTAATACCGCATAATAATTGACTTTCAATGCAGTGTTATTAGGTTTACAGCGGAAAAGATTTAGTTATACTAAAATCGCTGTGTCTAAGTGTTTCATTAAATAGCATTTGTATGCTTATTTGCTCATAAAAACAATTTCATTCGATTTTCGAACCTTGTACAGAGCAAACACCCTGAAACATTGAGTCATAGAAAAGGTATTAGACCTGATGAAATTTCTAATTTGTTGCTAGAGCTTTCTCAGAATGAATCGAATCATGGTTAGCTGTGTGTGTGTGTGTATCCTACTCTAATTTAGATTCCAATGAAGACATAAAATTGAGTGAAAGTGACTGCAAAGAATCTGAAGAAAGTACAGATGTACTTGATAATATTACAGTAAATCCTGATATATATATCGCTAAGGATGGCACAGAAGGAATAATGCATAATAGTTATGTTCCAGATAGATTTGCGATTCGAAATATTTTGCGATAAAGCAGTGGTCCAATAAGCTTCGCGAAACATAATGTCAACGACAGTTTTTTTTAATGTATAGAGGGTCATAATATATGACAATTACATGAAATAATAAAGATGTCAGTCACTTATGAGAATAGTCAATTTCAAATTTGAGACACTAACCTAATAGTTTTTCCGGGCTTTAGATGACTTTCATTGGAATCTATGTTGTATGGCAATCATTGCAACAGCATTGTGTTCATTCATCTCGTTAGTTTAAAGAGATGGAACAGAGTCTTTTTTTAATTTCATAATAGAAATATCTTCTAAATACACACTTTTATATGTTTTAATGCTTTTCAAGCAGTAATATAAGTAAATAAATTCAATACTTTCATTTAATGCGTAATGCTTCTCTTTAAGTTGAAAAACATATGACTAGTTAATGGCATATGATCTTAAAAATGGTGCAATGATTTTCAAAATAACTCACATTGTGTAAACTAATGTTTAATCTTACCTTTAGTCATTTATTGAAAATAACAATTCTAATTATATTAATTTTCATTTACACAGAAGGATTAAAAATTATGTAGAAGCTTTCAAATAAATTTCTAACAAAACAGAATATCCATTTTATATGAAAAATATTGATAATGCTTCAATATCTTCTAAAGTCAGCTTGTTTTCATCATTGTGAAAATTCATTTCATTAATGCTACGTTATATGCGAACTTCACGATTAAATTCAGAAATATTCTAAAATGTTTCATCCTTAAAATAGAAAATTAAATAAGTTAATAGAGAGAGAGAAAAAGCAAATAATCTCTATAATGGGTTTAACATAATGGTTCTTCTAAACAATTCTGAAAGGAGCTCCATTATAAAATTAAATTTAAGCGCAGGAACAAGCTGGCTGGAAAAGTCATTGATAACATATTTATGACTATTGTACACATTAAGCTTACTAATTAAAGCATTTTCCATTTAATCCATATTTGCATATTTTACAAAGGAATATTCGCTGCTGATTCCATAGCATTCTCAAGAGACACCGAGTTTCACCGTGATTCTTTCGACTAGGATATGATCCCTTATGAATTATCGTTCATAAATCGATGAAAACCTCTCACACGAGGTTGCGGAATTGGATTTATAAGAAAAGAACTGTTAGAACGCAAGGAAATGAAATTTATGCAATTAGGGGCACATCGAAATGAAGCCTTGGCAAGGTGTGAATTTGAAGTCAATCGAGAAAACTTGTTACGGGAGCCTCCAAATACATTATTCCCTTGATAGTTGGAAGGGGAAGGGAGAAGGAGAATTGCGAGAAATCATCCCGAGATTGCTGGAGGCAGTTATATTTATCTCAAAAATTGCTGAGATTCATGGAAAGATGATGAGTCTGTAAATATTATGTTCCGTCGAAGTTTCATTACTTTTAAAAATGGTCGTTAATGCGTCTGGTAGCTGTGACCCAGTGGAACCTAAGCAAATGGATCATTATCAGCAAGTGATCAAACGATTCTTTTAAATGCTGAGCTTTTAACGAGTTCGCATGAATTTTAACGCGTTTATTTTGAATTTGCGACGCTTATAATGCGTTTAAAATTACAACTAGATGAGGGAAATAAGAATTTTTCGCTAGAGATGTATAGTAATGTAGGAGAGTGGTATTGATTGTGATGTTTATGCTGTTGTTTAAAAAAATGAGAAAAAAAATAATTAATAAGAATTAAAAAAAAACTTGTTGCTTTAATTAAAAAAAAACTTAAAGTAGGATTTTCCTTTAATATAATTAAAAATCGGCAAATTTAAATATTTGTACTGATAGTAGAGGTATTCCTTTTTTAAAATTTTACTACTGATAATCATTTTAAGAATGTAAACGTTATTTTAATATGCATAATATTTCAGACATAAATAAATGAAAAACAAAAAATATATATATTTTTGAAAATTTATGTTTTTTAATAAAGTTATTTTGCCACAAAGATGCAATTGTTTATTACTGTTTAAAAGAAAAAAAACATTCATTAAATTATCATACATTGCGAACATAACTACATTAAAATTAAATGAAATTATCAAAACTGACGCATAGAAATATTTAAGTGGAGATGATACATTGCAAACTTTTGCTTTGAAATTTCAGACAGTTTGAAGGGAACTAGGGAGGTTAACGCTATTGTATTTAATTAGCTTAAGAAAAGGAAAAAAATAAAATAAAGCTCAAAGGATTGGATTATAAAAAATAAGATATCTATTTGTATAACATGTTGATGAATGAGAAATAAGAATATGCTTAAGTTTTTCACAATGAAGACACGTTTAAAAGCAGTTATCTTATTCATGAAATTTTATTTCTTCTAAATGCATATCTAAGCCATTAGTTAAAAATAAAAAATAAAAAATTAAATTAAAAAAAAATAACTTTCGAATGATACAGAAAACATTCAAAACTTTTATATCCGTAGAAATTTTACGAGCATGAAATTGATGTATTTTCTGCATTTTCCTTGAACAAATATAGAGGAATGAATATTAAATGTGCCATTATTTCAAGAGAAAAATATGAATTTAACTTTATATATACTGATCACCTATTTCTAGTTTCAAATGTTTAATTTTAGAAACCATATTAATATCTAACTTAGAGATTTTCTATTAAATGAATGTGTGTGTGTGTGTATTTGAAACTCAAAGTTAAATTAATTGGAGTAGTAAGTGTGAAAAATACTTGAAAATTTACTATAAAACATAATTTTCTTTAATTTCAATACTTCACAACTCTGGCTTTAAAATTTAGTATTAATTTTTGTTGATATGAATTCATCTTTGTTTCTTTTATTGTAGCAAAAACTGCTGAAGGAATGAATAATTGGTAATTTTGAATAGATTTACTAATTCAAAGTGTCCCACAGTCCGGTAATGAGGAATACAATTTCATCTTTCTAAATATTTAACATTGGAATACAGTTTTATGTGAAGTGTTATGGCTTCCACACATCACTGTTGCATCTACAAGTGGTTCTGTTACCTATTAGTTTTTTTTTGTTATTGGAATGTTTTTATTCGATTTAAATACTCAAAAGGAAATAAAAAGTTTTTTAAGCATGAGGTAATTTGTAATATTTAATATTTCTTGTAAACTACTGATATTTTTTTTCCAAAACTTTATATATATATAATTCAACAATCAAGAGCAATTCTAAAACAACAATAAAAAAATCTAAAACTCAAAAATGTACTTTAGGAACATTTGAGGTTCAAGTTCTTGTTGAAATTAGTGCAAAAGTTTGTTATGAATAAAAAATGATAGAAAGAAGGAAACAAAACTTTTATATCATACCTTCTTTCAAATTAATTTTATTTAATTTCTGATCATTGTTTTTTCGAAAATTCGGAGTTAATTGAAAATCAAGATATACCCTTCCCTTTTTAAAGGTATATCGAAATGTGTATATTCTATTACCAATAGTTTAGTGAATTTGGTTCTATTTTATTGATTTGGCTCAGTTATAAAAGGAGAATACTTCTTTTTTAGTTTAACAATGACTTAGTTTGTCTAAACACTAATTTGCATTAATTTGAATGAATCATGTTCTAAATTAATTTCATTATCGTGTTTCCATTTTCTTAGCTTACATTCTCATGAACACAAATTACAAGAATAAAAATTATTACGTTAAGGTAAAATATAAAATGAAGCATTTTATAAATTCTAAAAGATTAAATATAAAATATTTGAAAAAATTGCAACTGCGAATGCTGTCCAAAAATACTTCCTTGTACATAGAAATAAGTTAACGATATTAATACGAAACATCTTGAGATATTTATAACACATAATAGAATAAAATTTTATAATATTTTTACTTCTACAGATGTGTTCTAAAATGTTAAGGGATTGAAATAATCGATTTCTAATTCATTCTTCATGTGCCTCTTTTTAAACAGAGCAATAAGAAATAAAGAAAGAAAAAAGGGCATTCCATTTGAAGTATAGGCAAAATGTATGTGATGAATGAATGTTTCAACTGTTTAAGAAACTTTTAAAGCTATACCAATAAGCAAAATTGTTGTTTGTGTATTTTTGCATGTACGTGTGATATAGCACAAAAACAAAAAGACTCAGACGCATGGAATTTTATTCGCTAAAAGTGTAGTTCATGATGGTTTAAAACTCGAGGAGATGTTTTCAAAATTCGCTTAAGAAATCTTTTAAGAATTCTACCTTGAAGTAATTTTTCATAACTGTGTTGATATGACGCCACGTTTGTCAAAGAATGCTATAAATTATCATTTGTGTAGTCTGCTACTTATTTTTTTTACCATTATATTTATCTATTATATCTATCTACTTTTTTCCCATGCGGCAGAATTAAAATTGTTTTTCGAATAAATCTTCGTAAAAAATATTATTTCAAAAGTTTCACTTTAGTTTTGACAAACAAGTTTTTGGTTACAGATCTTATTTTGCATCTTTTATGAAATAAGATCGAGGTTAAAGTTGTTTAATCTTTTTCAATGATCTCCTAAGCTAAATTTTGTTCTTATTTATCTGTTTTAGGTTGTTTTAACTCAAATGAATCATAAATTTGTGGTTTATTATTATTATTATTTTTTAATTTGTGCCCTTGCGATATTGACGTTCAAGTTTTTTTAAATTTTTTTTTTAATGTTTTTCAGAATATTTTTCACTTCAGTTAATGTAAATTCTTTTTCAGTTTACTCTCAAGACAAATTGTTTTGATCTTTTTGTTTGTTTTAGATACAGTTTCAGTTTTAATATTAATTTTAAAATTTTATTCTTCAATTTAAGACTTTTTATATACATTTTGTGCTCGATTTTTTCTGTTGCTAAATTAGCAAATTACTTTTGCCATAGAGAATACAAATCCAATTCAGAAAAAAACTAATGAGGTAGTTTAAAACACTATTATTTGTCGGAATTTTTTATGGCTGATTTTTTAATCCCTGTCTATTTTATCTGTTCCAGATAGTATTTTAAATTCGATAATGTCGTAATTTTATTTTAAGTTTTATAAAGTTGAGTCATATTTATTGAATACCGATGATTATTTGTAGAACTGCACGTATATTGTTTGCGTTTGAAATATAATGCATTTTTATTATTGTGAAATCTATATGGTTCTCTTAGATTATTATATTAATGTAAGGATAAACTTTGGTGAGATGCAATATAGGTCAAATACACAAAGAAAATAAATAAAAATAAAAAATAAATAAACTCTACGCCCAAATTTTTGATTAGCAGATGATGGTTAGCTGATGATTTTGCACCTCTCATAGCGAGAGTTTTTTATATATTTTTAAAAATCATTGCTGAGGGGATTTCGGTATATACTTTTTGCCTAATTCTGAAGTGAAGCTGTGTAGAAATTTGAAAACTGAAGGAATGTAGAGAAATCCTGTATTATAATTCTCACATCTGCAAGATAATTTTTTAAATTAATGACTGATTTTTTGAGCACGTGAACTAAATATATGATTTTTGGAGAATATTATGTATATATATATTTCGAAAAGAACAAATTCTCTTTTTACTTTTTTTTAAAAAAAAGATTTATGCAATATTTTAATTAGAAAAATCAAAAGTATGTTTTCGGATAAGTTTTTTCTAAAACAAAGGGCGAACCTCTCTGCGTGGTTTTGATATGTATCTCGTAATATGACACAAAAATTTAATCTTTCAAAAATTTCTTCAGAATTATTTAGATTATTAAAAAACCGGAGAGAGCATTTCAAACAAACATCTAAACCTTTAAATATGATGTCTTGCACTAGGTCGCTTATGAGTTTTCATTGAAAAGGGTTTTGGAATATAGCTGGAGAGATTCATGAGTTTTATTTTAAAAATTCACCATACAAAGAACATGTATTCAAGCCAATTTAGAAATAAATTTTTTGATATATATTTAGTAAATGGTATTTAAAATTAAAAAAATATCTAAGTCTTGTATTGAAATATTTGCTCAGTTTATTATGATGTTAAATCAAAATGCTAATTTAGATATACATATTTATTTCTATTCGATATTGTTTACACATATTTTCTCAGAAATAAATAATAGATAAATGTTTGCAAAAAAGGTATTTTCCTTTGATAAGAGAATAGTTGAAACACTTTTATTTGTGAAAGAATCAATAAATCAACGTAAAAAGTCATTCATGCCGAGGTAAAGAAATATTTATGAAGTTTGCTTGTCAAAAACACAGCATTCCACTTTTGATATTTTTAGTAAAGTTTTCCTGGTTTGTTGAGTAAAATTCTTAAAGTTAGAAACGGATTTTAATGTTTCATTTATAATACAATGAATAAAAATTTTTAACATTGAAAAAAAAGTTCTTTAAAACTAATGTTTTATATTTTCTCATGTATTTTTTCTTAAAAAATGATAGAATCCTGTTGACGGGAAAAATATGATTTATTAAAATATCAATAATCATTTGTCTGATATCACTGAATACATTACTAGCGAGACATATTTCCAAAAAATATGTAATAGCTTTGGGTGTTTATTAAAGTAGCATAATATAGAGTTGCGAGGATACTAACGATGAGCCTCGTAATATTTAATCTTGGTTAAGTAATGGGGACGGAAAACTTGAGTTGGAAACCCCTTCACCAAACTACTCACACCATGCCAATGGATGGACTCTAAGTTTCAACAGATTTAACTTGCATCGGCTGATTCGACAGTTATGATATTGGGTCTATAACCAATAGACGCTCGAATAGCATAGGTGACATACGATAGAAAAAAGTAAAATTAAAAAATGAGCTATATAATTAATTTATATGCCAAATAATCTAATCTCATATAAAATTATAACCAATACTTATAGAGAAATTACTACAAAGGAAATAAGCTAATCACTTTGCGAATAATATCATTTCTTCATTCATAATAGTTATAGTTTTATTTGCATTTATTTTTTTACAAAACAGTAGAAAATTCCTGAAATTTCTGAAATTATTTTCTAGCTTCTGAAAACATTAAAAGTCAAAGCACTTATATGATATGAATATATAATATATCCAAAAGCTCTCGTAGAGTTGAATAGTGCAAAGTTATTATTCACACATACACTCACTCGTATAGTATATCTAATATCCTTCTCTCTGTTTTGTATAAAAGTATTAAACTTTTAATTTTCATGAAAACTAACTGGTGCGATCATATTTTTTGTTAATTTTAATATATTCTAAAAACAATTCTTCGCGTTAAAACCAGTTTAAGTGTAAAAATCTTACTTAAGTGAAGTTTTTGGGACTCCTTTTTTCATTCAGTGCACTATTATGTTTAATTAGACATTATTTACAAACAAAGAATACTCAAATCAATGAATAGGACTAAAAACGCAAAAGATTTTAAAGTTTAAAAAAAGTCGATTTCTAGCAGATGATTCTGTGATTTTTTTGAAATGTGTAAACTAACACGAATTGCTCTTAAGAAATCAATATATAAGAAAAATGAAAAGAAATTTTAAAAATATTACGAAATGTCATTTACCAAATTATGGTAAAAGATGGACTTAAAATGTGGGAATAAATTATAATTAGTATAATTGCTAAAATTTAGCTTTTATCATAAAACTGTATAATTAGATATATTAGATGCAGTTTTTTGGCAAAAACAACAGAAGAATGATACATTTACAAAGCATTATCTTTTTATGAAAAATTAGTACATAAAATAATAATATTTTGGCTCTATGTAAATAGGACATCTATACAGAATGTGAGCTAGAATTTTTGATGCATTCATATTACTTTCAGAATTATAATCAAATTGTAATAATAACTGATGTTTTTACTTAAAATTTATCTGATATATTAAAATAGAAATACATCATTTTCTGAGCTATATATTTCAAAAGTTCTAGTTTTGCTATGCAGGGAAGTTTTAGAGATATATAAGTATATAGGCAAAATATTAGTACTAAAGAAGCATTTTTAATGAAAATCAAATGTTTTAAAATATTCAATTTTTTATCATTTTTGGCAAAAAAAATGTATTTAACTGTGTTTAAAATAATTTTACATGAATTTTCTAACTCAACTAACATTAAATATCAAGAAAATTATTTATTTATATTTTTCTTTAAAATCATGGTTCCTAACGTGATCAGATATTATGTAAAAAATAAATCATCCGTACATTTAGAAATGAATAATCCATGGATAAAGTCCGATTTCTTAAAACCTTTTAAAATATTTCTAAAACTCTTGAAGAAATTGATGGAAAAATGAACTGAAATATAAAGTAACAAAATCTCTCGATCAAATGAAAATGTTCTTCTAATTAAATTGGATGTTCTTCAGGGGAAAAAAATAGGAATAAAAAATGGACTAAGCATTCATAACCATATTAAAAACATATTCTCATTAATAATTTCATTAAGTAAAATGTGAGAGTCTTCTTCGGCCTGAAGACTCATAGAAACTATCAAGAAGAGATAAAAGGATTTATACTAAAAAATGCGATGGATAAAAAAAAATATAAAAGAAGAGAATTAAACTGCCATTTGGAAGCGTTGTCTGAAGCCCCGCAGCTGCGTTTAAAGATACTTTTTTTCTGAATAACTATCTTCGTCATACCTCTTCTTTTCATTTTCTTTATCCATGGTTCTAATGAGACTATTTTGCATTAGTTGAATATAAATTCTGCAATGCATTAGCGTTAGAGAAAAATTCTAAATACAAGATGAAAGAAGAATGACCCCATCCCACACGCAACTTTGTTGAAGCAGTATCGAACCTTCTCACGACATTATAAGCTTTTAAAAAATATAACAAAAAAGCATCATGTGAACAAAGGAAAAAAAGAGGAAAATTTAATGACACAGACTTTTACCTCTTTCATTACAACGGACGGTACATAATGCACTCGAAATATATACTTAATAGCTGTCGAAGCCTGTCCTAAAATCCATTAACAGAAATCATGATCAATCAAGTCTGAGGAATTCTCTAACCAAATCTGTATGTTTTTCTTTTCTTCAGCTATTACTAGGATTTTGAAGTTGTAATGGTTCCATTAAATCTCGCTCTAATGGGTTTGTAGAAGTGTTTTGAATTCTAAAATCCTTTTTCTGTCGCAAGTAAAACTGAGTTTTGAAACAAAAATGATAGGTCAAGATATGAGAAGTAAAAAGCATTATACCCTAAAAAATTACTAATAAAAGATTGAGAGTTGATTTTTTTTTCGTCTTAAGGAAAAAAAGCTAACAATATATTCATGTCTTAGAATGCGATTACTTAGGGAAATATCAGAGTAGCAAAAAAATGCTTTAATTTTTGCTGATATTTTCATTTCCCCTTTCTAAATTCAAAAACCTGAAATAGAATGTTAATTACCCCGCCCCTTGATTTTTGGGAAAAATTTTTTCCTAATATCTTTTTCGCACTATTTCTAAAATAATCTGGTTTTAGATTTTAAATTTTAGATACATATTTTGCTGTTAGATTATTTTAAAACATACATTTTCTTAATTTCTATATTACTTTTGAAACTTTTTACATCCGAATACTGTTAAATGGTCAGCTTTTGATTTGATGTATTTTCATAAGTCCGTTAATTTTTGGTAAAAATAACGAAAAATTTTAAGTAATTTCCGTAAAAAAAATATTTTTGATAGAAAATAATTATTTTTCATACTGATATTATTTGTTTATAAACATACATTACTTATATATATTAACTAATCTACATGACTATTCAAGAATAGCGATTACATATAAGGAAAATACTGCAAAATAAAAGCTCATAACTTTTACTTATTATTTTTTCCCCCCTTATTTGTCATTTTCCCCCTTTATAATTTACATTAATAAAACACATATTTTTCAGAAAAAAGAATATTAAGATACATGTTTTGCCTCATGCGAATTAGAAAATAAAATTATGAAGCACAATTATGCGAGCCTCGTTTCGTAAGTAATTGAAAAAAGTTGGTTAATGTGCATTTTTTATAAAAACTGCTTCATCTCCATATCCATTCTTAATTTATGAATTAGAGTACCATATTTTGCGAATTTTTTTATTTTTTTCCCCCTTTTTATATGTCTATATAGGGGTTGGAAAAAAATAAAAAAACCCTTTAAAAGGAAAATAATAATCTGTACCCTTGTTTAGAAAGATGTTAATTCTTTTGGTAATCAAATGTAAGCAAAAAAGAAAGCATTATAGCTCTGTGTATGTAATTCTTAACTTATTAACGAATTTTTACAATTAACTATTTACACCTATACACATTAAAATTAGCAAATGTCATTGTTCTTATGTTAAAAAACAACAATCAATTTTTATGCATTTATTATTTAATGTATGCATTAAATGAATTAATTTGTATTAAAACTGTAAAATAAACTTGAGACCCATTCATTTAGACTTTATTTTTCAAAAATAATATATGCCTACTTAATTTTTTTTTAAAAAAATCAATTGTTATATGTTCCACATAGAACGTTTTATGTTATTACATAAACTAATTTTACTATTAATTTTTAAATAATTTTTGCAATATACCTTTATTAATACACGGGGATTCGTAACAACTATATAATATGTTCAGTGTTCTGTTTACATGTATTTTATCATATAAATATATGAAACATTTAGGAAAAATTGTTTTTTTGAAAATGTATAAAAAGGTTTCCCCCATAAAAATACATTGGTTTAAAAAATTTCCCTTTTTTTCCATCGGTAGCTGAAGCGGATTTAAAGCTTACGTGCAATCTAACCCCCTTCTTTGTATGCAAAGATGCAACTGCTCAAACGTAAAAGGAAAATCTGAGGTTCGGGGTTAAGGAAAAGATTTCCGGTTCACCAGGGGTAGAGTTTTGCAGGTCCCCCTTTCTATCTAAACCCCAAATTGCATTTGTTGGGTGTTTAACCCAAATCTTTTTACACGCTCCCCCGGGCCAGATGAAATGAATGAAATTAAAAGGAGACTCCAGCAGGGGGGAAAAAATTTAAAGGGGCCCATTATAAAACCGGGGGTAAAAAAGGGGGTTTTTTTTCTGGAAACCCTAATTTTTGGACAGATAAAAGGGGATTTTTAAATTTCTTCCACGGCTGATTGGCAGATGGGATTATGGTGCTTCTTATCAGGGAATTTAATTACTACTTTAATGTCGAAAGGGGTAATCCTGAGTGATAATGCAAAGTTTTACTGGAGGCTTTTGTTGATAAAAAGAAACATGCATGCTGTGTAGTAAACAGAACAATTAATCGATTGAGCCTTTTTTCTAACCTATGGAAGAACGGCTATTTTAAAAGGCTATTTTTAAGAGAGTTGTAAAATCAAATAGGTAAAAATTGCTTGCATATATATATATATATATATTTGGAAAAAGGGTTGAATGTAAAGTTTAGCAAGTCTTTAAAGATACTATTGAAATAAATTCTAAAATCCCCTAATGTTGAATTGATGCGTTTAAGAATGTATTTACATCATGCAAGCAATTTTTCTTTAAAAGAAAAAAAATACTTTTATATATTAGTATTTTTACTATACTTTATTTTATAATTTTATTGAATATTATTCACTTGCTTATGAACGGAATTTACTAAAACAATTAAATTGTTCGTTACTTACCGGTAGTAATAATCAAAAATAAAAAATGTTTTTTTTTTAATTTTCCATACTAAACAAAAAAAATCGGAAAAATTAATTAATAAAAGTAGGAAAAAAGTTTTTAAATCATCATTAAAAGTTTAAGTATTTTTGAAAAAACGTTCGCTTCATCTGAACTTATTTTTCTAAGTTTATTATTTAACCTACGGTTATATTGTTGCTTGAAATGGAACTTTCTGCGTAGAGTTAAATACCTCATTGAAAAAATAAAAATATTTGGGTTAAATACACTTTAAATGATTTATTGATAGTTTTTACCCGCAAACCTTAATATTTTACGTGAAACCGGGGGGGTTCGGGGATTTTTTTCCAAAAAAAATCACAAAAAAAAATAAGCATTTCTTTAAGAGCGATGCGAATTTAAACAAAAATAATTCTTTTAAAAACAGGATTCAGAGCGATATTCACGGATAAATATCCAAAAATTTTCCCCCCTTCAATTAAAAACAAAAAACAATAACAGTGTTTTACACGTAAGTAAAAATCAAAAAACTAATCAAAAAAATCCTCACTACTCGCTGGTTTAATCCAGGGCTCGCCTCCCGGCGAGCATTTTCATTTTTAGGGGGACAGAAACTTTAGAATATAAACTCAAAGTCAATTGAACTTTTACACCCCGTGGGAGAGATCTACTACTTTCTGGAAAAAATTTCCCCAGGGTTCCCAACTTTTTGCCAACATGGGCCCAAAAGAGCCAAAACCCAAAATTTGGCGCCGGGCGCCAAATTCCCCCAACGGTCCCAAAAAAGACCCAAATTGGCTCTAAAGATTTCGTCAAGTTCTCATTGGGTCGCCATTAAAAACGTAAGGGTGGAAGCTTGTGAATGGTACAATTTTAACATGAAAAAAACATAACATAGATAATATTGCCCCTCAAAAACAAAAATTTTTTACACTATTTACACAAAATTCGTAACTATATATAAGGGTTTTAAAATTTTTTTCTTTTGCCAAACATTTCAAATATTATTTCATACAGAATTCAGAGCAATAAAACATATTTTTGCAATAATTTATTACGAATAGCAAATTATTTAATATAATTTCTGTGTTTTACTATGTTAAAGAATATATCAATATACAAAAGACATTTATAAGTTCTGAGAACTGAGCATGTAACATATTTAATGGAAATATATACTTTGAAATTCTTCTTTCTATTCTAAAAAATTAAATTTTTTTTTAAATTTTTTTTTTAAAAAACTAAAAACTAAAACCACCTAAAATTTTCAAATATGCAAAATTTCATTTTTTAAAAAAAACTGTGTATTTAAAAAAACTTATTATAAATACACGATGATTTGTTTATTTCAAATTTTTTTTTGTGTTTAATATATGAATATTAGATCAAAATAAATGATTTATGATTTTTTTTTCCGAAACGTCATCACTGTAACTTTTTTTTAAAAATTTTTTTTTTTGGGAAAAATAGGATTTATTTGCTTTGTTTCCTTTTGTAAATATTCTCCTGAACGATATTCTTCGTCATTTTAATGCAAAATTGAAGGCAAGTATTCAGTTACTGAAAGTACGGAAGAAATATTTGCTCGAAAAAATACAGCTTCTATTTGTTTATGTATTCGTGAGGGGGAATAAAAAATACGTTTTTTAGTTTTTAGGTAGATCTGAATTATATTACGACTACTTTGTTCTGATTATATTACAACGTTTATTTACTTATTCAAATCAATTAAATTAAAAAAAATAGTTGTAAAATTGACAATCCTGGGTTAAAAACTTTTAATTATTAAACAAAAAAAAAGGGGTTTTTTCATAAAAAATTTTTTTGGTTTTAAAAAATTTTTATTTAAAAATGGAAGCCGGAAATCCTTCCAAAAGAAAATTTTTTTGAACAAGTTTTCATTACCTTTTGGGAAATTGTATCAAGTATTTCAAAATTTACAGAGTCATAAAAAAAAATAAAAAATTCCCTTGGGAAAAAGGGCCTAAAAAACAAATCCAAAAATAAATATTTTTATATAAAAAATAGTGCTATGTTTTCAGTATTTTGGTATTTTTGTCTAACAAAAAATAAAGTAAATTTCGTATTAAAATTTCGATATTTATTAAGATTGTGTTTAGAAAGTTTACATTTCGAAAGCAAAGAAATGTGCATATATGGGGCCTTTTGAAAATTTTTTTAAAAAAACAAAAATTAGAAAAATATTTTTTTAAGGATTACATGATGAAATTTTTAAGTTGTTTTTTTTCAAATCCCCATTTGGGGGGAATTTTTTGTGGGAAAATTTTTTATTTCTTTCCTTTTAAAACTAAATCAAATAAAAACGATATAATTTGGTAAATAGGGTAAAAAATATAAAAAATCAAAAAATCTTGAAGGCTTTAATTGGGGATTAGTAAAGCAAAAAAAATTTTCCGGGAAAAAATTATATTATGTGTTTAAGGTAAAAAAAAAAATTTCAAAGGATCCTTTTAAAAGTTTGTATTTTTATTTAATTCTTATTTTCCCTCTAAATTTCAATTTTTGTACATTTTTATTACTTCCCAAATATACAAAAATTTTATTTTCAAGGGTGCTTCAGTGAACCCATTTCAAACATCGCAAATAGTAAAAAAGACGCAAAATTGTTCGATTGTATCAAGTTAAACAAAAACATCTAACCTTTTAAAAAAATTGAACATAATACAAAACCAAAAAGAATTCTAAAGGGGAAAAAACTGGAACCCCCAAATTTGGTGATTGCTGAGAAATGAAGGAAAAAATATTTTCATTTAGAAAACCCCACCCCTTTGGGGGGGTTTAAAGACCCCGATTAAAAAATTAAAAAGGGGCCCTAAATTCCTGTATTTTCCCAAAATTTAAATTTTATAATAAGGTTTTGTTTCCCGGGTTTTTCAATGTCAATCCGAATTTTTGAAAGATTTACATGTTCTATGTCGTATTCAGATTAGCAGAAATCATTAACAAAATTAGTTTTATTTTCTGAGCAATAAATACATTTTCTTCAAGATATATATATATATATATATATATGTAGCGTTAGTCACTGGTGATGTATTTAGATTGTTGGCATAGGGTTTCAGGAAACATCGTCAGAATTAATGCTCATCTTTTTTTATTTTTACTCACATAACTTAAACGAAGGTCTTTTTGGCCCATAATTACGGGGTAAAATCCCCCCAGACACTAAAACAAAAGGGGGAAAACCAAAATTTTCGATTATAAACAAAAGGAAAAAAAAAAAGCATGAGTACCCAAAGACGCGCTTTTGAACCGGCTGTGATGATTGCATGACCTCCTTTGTAGCAAGAGATATGATTAGTTAGATCGGGCGGGAACGGGATTTCTGATGCAATGTTACTATTCGGTTACGGTTAAGATTAACGCATTAGTTTAAAATAAAAAATTAAAAGTTATTTAAAGAAGATTATATAAAAGAGGTTAATTAAAAGGATGCAAGACGAAGTTATTAAATATATATATATATATATATATATAAAGGTTGGGCCCGGGAAATTCGAAGTTGGGAGACCACTGAAAAAATTCGAATTATCAAGATGGTAGTGATGGTAAGATGAACTTTTCAAAATACACGAAGAAAAACTTTTTTCTAACAGATTTAAATTTCAAAATTTGTAATAACACAACAATTGTACAAATGAATAAAACTATTTTAAAGTACTTTTAAAAATATATAAATGGGATATATATATATATATATATATATATTTATATATATATATATATATATATATATATATATATATATATATATATATATATATTTTTTAAATATAAAATATATAAGGTTTAAAAGCCCTTATTAACAAAATACATTTATGTATTAAAAAAAATTTTTAAAAAGAAAAAAAATTATAAAAATTTTCTCGATAATTCAAATTTGGGGGGAACCAAAAAACTCAAATTATCAAGGGTAGGAAAAACCCCAAAAAAAGAAGAAAATTTTTTTTTTTAACACATTTGAATTTGAATCTATGTAATAAAACAAAAATTGTAACTATGCATGAAATTATTTTAAAGCATTTTTAAGAAGTACATGTTATACAGTACAAATATTATACAGAAATTAAAAGCCCATTATTATTAATAGTGTACCTTCATGTATTAATACAATTACTAAGAGAATACATACTAAAAAAATTAATAATTTTTGAATAAAAAATCTGTTTAATCTGTTATCTCCCTCTCTTAATCTCTTGTTCCCTGACACACTGTCACATGCCCTATTTGGTGCAATATGCCATAAGTCACAAAGATGAGTCATGCTCCGACGCAAAATACATGCATAATTCTACTCATCTCTTTTTCGCAACAGTGGACCATACTTTCTGAACACGTATATAGAGTGAGAGAATGAGTGAGTATTAAAGTCGCACTGTCACACAGAGGCTTTTGGTGACGGGTCTCCTAATTTTGAACCATGGTCAAGTGACGAGGATGACACCTGAGCTGGCACCCCTTCTTCTAACTAACACAGCACACCAACAGGAGAAGGTTTGAGCTCTCGACAGGTTTAACGTGCATCGATCCCTTACACGGTGGCTTTCCAGTGGTACTGGGCTCGAACTCATGAAATGCCAGCCTCGATCCGATACCTTGAACACTTGGATCCCGCGGCTACACACATATGTAGCAAGACAACGTGTTACATGAAATATATGGTTGTCTGACAACAAATTCGGCCGTCAATTGCCCACTTAAAGAAGAAAACAAAAGAAGTTTCTCTTTGATTGGGGAACCGGGAAACACAAATAAGAGATGGCAGACATATGGTTATCAAAGGGGCTACGTTACAGGGGAGACACGAGGACAGAATACAGTACAAAACATGTAATCTCCAAACTGCTATTGGACTCGACATGATTGCTCAAATTGTAGTGAGATATATGAGATAATCTGACCAGCCACAGATTTTACTTCGAAATATTGAGTGTACCAAAACATGCTTTAAGTTCAAGATATCAAGAGTTTTTCGAAGGGCTGAGAGCATATACTAATTAGTGAGAGGCTAGTATTATCGAAGGTTTGAAGTTATAATATAAGCCCTGTGACTGAGTGGTAGTGTAACACGATTCCACGTTACAGGTCCGGGGCTCAAAACCTGGGCTGGGTAAAGTCGATTCAGTCTTTCATCTTTTCAGTGGGTCTATAAATGAGTATTAAGCTTGCTTGGGAAAAAACACAGGAATTTTAGCACGTCAGGCTAATAACCCCCCATGTACCAAAATACCAAAAATCTAAATAAAAAATTAATAAATTGAAATATAACAAGGCAGTATAGATCGAAAATAAGATATCCTCACTCGTACAATAGCAAACCCTTAGACTTAGAAACTAATATTGAAGAGTTAAACATAGAGTCTTGGCCAAACAAACTTCCCCTATAATTTTCTTATAGAACTAGGCAGCAAGGAAAAAAATTAAACTACGAATAAGCTTCCATTAATACTAAGGGTAATAATCGTAACACTAGAAGAAAAAAACTAAATATACTAAAACTAAGTTCCGAATGCTATAAATACCAAGCAAAAAATACATAAGAAAAAAATCTACTTACCTAAACTAGAGAATATTAAGTATATAAAAAATATATTATTTTTAGGAATAGAAAAGCACACACAATTGACTTTGAAAACTGCATGGTACATGAAATTTCTGATCTATAGATAAATAAAAAATTAAAAAATTATAGATAAAAGCAAAATTATAGGAATTATATTAGGTCTAATCTTTTTAAAGAATTATCTTATTAAAATACTCACTACGTTCTATGTAATTTCATTATTTTTTAGTTGGTATTTAAAATTTAAATATTCAGCTATAAAATAGATTACATTATGTATAGTTCCCACTTTTTCGAAATAATTATTAGTATGAATAAATGATTAAAATAATCTTTAGAAATTTTTTAAATACTACAGAAAGATTGATAAAATCATATATATATTGCGTTCTAAAATCTGCTGAAATTTTAAATTAACTAAATATTTTTGAATAACAATTTTAATTGAAATTAACTGGTGCGTCATTGATTATATAAGCGTAAAAATACTATAATTTAAATTTGTAACACGTTCGAACTACGTTTTTACTTTGCCTTAAGTATTTTAAAACTACAATATATTTTTGATGTAATAGGGCTAATAAATTGCTCCAACTAAAATGGAATTATTTTTGAAGCGTGTAATCAAAAATGAAATATCTTTCAAATATTAGCAGCTTGTTTAGTAAGAAAGGCGTAAAATGCTGCGATCAACACGGAAACACTCATTATTCTTTCATGCTGGACAAAGTCCAAACTGACGTTTATGACTCAATTCACTACATCTTAATACTGATTTCAAAATAGCTCATGCGTGTAAAAGCAAAATCACTCAATGTTATTTTTTTTACCTCTGAAACTTTCACAATTTATTGGTCAGTTAACACCTCCTTCAAATTTAGAAAATAACCATTTTACCAGAACTGAATTCGAAAGCATATGAACAAAGATAATCATTATGTTGTTGAACCTTTGGAAATGTACTGTGATATATGGAAAAGTCTGTAAAGCATTGCTATATTTTTTCTCGTGACAATTTTCAATTACTTGGTTTATTGTTATTACTGGTATCTATGGTACAATTTTACCCTCGATTCAATCTATTTAAGTTTTTTTCAACTCATACTGTGTAATAATTATTATTCTCATTTGTTTCATCTGCTCATTCGAGACTGTAAGATGAGCATTTTTTTTTCAATTTAACATTTCATCTAATATTTTATTATTTTAAAAATAAAATTAATCTATTTTGTTGATGAGTTTAATTATTTCAAATGATTTACAATTCATTAAAAAGTTTGCAAAAATATTCACTCAAAAATAATTTTTTTCAGTTACATTTGAAATAATTGTAAATAACAATATTTAACAATACTATATATATTTACAACTTTAATCTGAAATATCAGAGTGGCTGCGATAGCTAGTGGGCAAGGTAATGGCCTAGTGGCAGGTATGGGTATGTCATGAGTTCCAGACCAGTGCCACTGAAGACCCGCCGTGTAGGGGCACGATGCACGTTAAGTCTGTCGAGAGCTGAAAGGTCTCCCCGTTGGTGTGGCGTGGTAGTTAGGAGAAGGAAGTGCCAGCTGAGGTGTCCTCCTCGTCACTTGACCATGGTTCAAAATTATGAGGTCCGTCATCAAAAGCCCTCGTGTAGCTTAACAGTTCGACGTTGATATTCAGTCACTCACTGAAATTTTGGATATCATTTGTACGTGAAAAAATAGCTATATAAATTCTATACAGTTTTTGAAGCAGCAACTGCATTATTTTGTATTTCAATTATTTCAAAAGATTTGCAAAAAAAATATTCATACAGAAATGCTTTTACAGTTGCATTTGAAATAACTGTAAACAACAGTATTAATTTTTACAACCTTAATATGAAATATTCGATATCACTTGTATATTGAAAGATAGCTACATAAAAATTCTATACAGTTTTTGAAACAATAACTTGGTTATTTTAAATTTATATCAATTCAAAATTTTAATATTTAAGAATGCAATTCTTTTTTGTATATTCACAAGCTTCCTTTGAAATTTGAATACTTTTTAAGATATGCAAAATTGAAAATTGAAAATCTTATTTAAATTGGTTTAAAGATTTCTGCATGCAGAAAAAATGATAACTATCACAACAAATATTCATAGAAGTATTAAAATAGAATTATTCATTACATATTTAAATTTTAAAGAAGAAAGATTTTAAATGTCAAGAAGGAAATATAGTTATCGATTTTCATCTAATGCAAAAGCATAAAAATTTTTTTTTTTTATAAAAATGGTATTTTTCGAGTCGTTATTGTGCTTTTCTTCTGAAAAGTTTAACCATCTCTGGTTTATACTTTGAAATATTATCCCAATAAAAGTAATAATAAAAAAAACCCATCCAAAAGCAATTCAGCAAATTCAATATTATAATCTATTCATTGAAAATAATTTGTGTTTTTTTTTAAACTCCATCAGGTTATAATTTTATATATACGCATAAATAATGTATAAAAATAATATTTTTGAATTTTCAAAATAATTTTTAAGTGTTTGAATATTCAAAAAAAAAAAGTTTTAAGCTTAGATTTCAATTTTAAATTTATTCATTATTTTGAGAAAATTAAGTTTTTACATTAATTAAAGCAAATCATTTAATAATTTACTTTGTTGACTATAGCAGTTTACCAAAAATATGGAATCTGTAACTCAGGAAGAATTTAACTTTCATTAAAAATATTTTTTTAACATTCTTTATAAATGTTTTCTGTTTATTCGTGTTAAGAAAAGTATTATTTAAAAAAAAATGCTATAACTTTTAATTTTTCTTTACTTTTCTTTTTAGCAATTTAAGTATTTAACCGGTTAATTTGCAAATTGGCTTGTTCAAACAAAATCAAAGTTTTTGAAAACTATACGTTGAAATTTTATGTTACTTTGTAATTAATGTATTAGGTGCATATAACTACCTTTATTCAACATTTCCTACGTAAAATTATTATTCTTGATAAGTAGGATCTATGTATAAGGCTCATTTAGTAAGCCTAAGACTTTGTGGGTGCATTTTTTATTCCATTGCTAAAAGATACATTAGGAATATATTGTTAGGCATAAGTAGTACATAAGAAACGGCTAATCTTATGCAAATCATTCGATGTCTTAGTTGAGTCTGCAAGTAGAATAAATGAATTCCATTGAATTAGTTCGAAACGAAGTATTAAAATCCCTATAGATTTCGAAAAATACATAACTATTTTTGTGTTATTTTAATTTTACTATTAATAAATTTTTGAAGTTTTTACAACTTGCAGAGTACTTTGATTTTAAGTTTGAGATGTAATAAATCATAATTTCAATCCCTGAAATATCCAAAAGGTAATTCTCCGTTAAAGAACCGGGATAAATTTATGCCCGTTTCTTCTCATAATTGACATTTTATGTTTACATTTAATTTGATTGATTGATTGTGTAGTTTTATGGTTCAAGAACTAATTCTGGCTATAAAAAAGTTAAGAAAAAATGAATAGTAAAAATATTATTTTAAATTATATTATTTTCATCTATAGTCTAGAAATGAAAAGAAGAAAAAAGAAGACAGCGTGTGACAAGAAGGAAGGTCTAAGAAAGAGAAGGATCTCAAGGGTACCCCAGGTTTGTGACAACCATGTTTATCATAGACCGTAAACCCCTTGAGAAATGGAAATGATCAATATGGCACCTTAAGGTTACGACACCCATTCTCATGTAAAAAAGATGGGCCCCCTGAAGAGACCTTTAATTTAAAGATAAAAAGTTTAACACAATATTAATTTGAAAGACGAGTTACTAATACACTCTAATTTTTACAGTCAAATACGTAATTTTTCTTAATTATGTCTCCTATGAATTGTTGAATACTTTTCCATAAATTTCCTCGAGTCTTTGCTAGTATTACAGCTTGATTCAAAATTGAGTAAATATGTAAGTACTTTAAATAAGTAAGTATTTGCAATCTATATTTCAATATGAGAATTTCCTTTGAAAAAAGAAAAAATATAATTCCTTGTAAATGCCTATAAAGTTATACCGCAACTCTATTTATAGATTCTTTCAATATATATTTTATCTCCAGTGGCAAGTTTCTTCCGTAAAAGTGTTTTCAGTGCAACCAATTATTATGTGCAGGAAAAGCACTTGCATACAATTCATAAACATTTCGCTGCAATGAGTTTTGATACCTGCTTCAAAAAGATAATTTTCAATGAATTTGTAGAAAAATAATATAAAACAGAAGCCCTTTAAGCATACAAAACATTTTATAGCTTTTTTATGCCTAAATAACTGAATGACTTGTAAAGGTGTTTAAATTTGGGACATGGATAAAATGTTTAAAGGGAAAAAAATTAAAAAAGCTAACAAAAAAACTTTTTTTTTTTTTTTTTAATATTTTTTTTCAAAAAATTTTAATAAATTTTAATAATTAAATATAATTAATATAAATAGCACTTGTATTTAGTTAATATTTTCAATAATATATTGATGTAAGAACTATTTCAAAAAATAAAATTTATGATTTGTTATTTGTTTTAATTAAACCGTAAATGGTCTTATTTCGATCATCCATTCTTTTACATACTTAATAAACAGTCTTGGAAAGAATTGAAAAGTAAAATTATTTTGACAAAGGGTTTAAAAAAACTTTGAAACACCAAAAATCAAAATCAAAAAAAGGTCCTAAAATTTTTTAAAAGTTATTAAATCAACAAATTGCTAAAATCCGAATCTAAAAAGAAAACGAAATAAAAAAGTCATTTTCCCCTTTAAGGGTTAATCATATGCGTATACTTTTGAAAATGAGATTAATATGCATCAAACTGTTTAGAATATTATTTTCTATTTGTTCATTTTCTAGTTATACCATCTATCATGAACACTCAATACTCCAACAAACTTTTCCAACCCAGTGCAGTCCACATGTCAAAAGTTCTCCATCGAGTAACGATTACGATGACAAACGATGAGCCGTTTTTCCGCTAGAGGGGGGCAGCCCCAAAAGTAGTGTGGGAAAAATTCACGCTCTAGTCCACACAGGGGGCGGGGAAAAATCCCGTGGAATGTTTCTTTCTTGATCAACCGGTGCGTCTAAAAGCGCGTGCAGATAA
This sequence comes from Trichonephila inaurata madagascariensis, assembly GCA_019973955.1. Classification (NCBI taxonomy): domain Eukaryota; kingdom Metazoa; phylum Arthropoda; class Arachnida; order Araneae; family Nephilidae; genus Trichonephila; species Trichonephila inaurata. The sequence goes on from BMAV01019237.1 coordinate 146,178, forward strand.
ATTTTCGTGAGTGGTTCTGTTTTCATCAGAAATATTGATAAACAAATATGATTGAAATGGGCTTATGTACCAAAATTGTATTTGTCGTTTACATGGCATTAATAACTGGTAAGTATTTTATAGTTTAAAATAGAAAAAATATATTTGATCAAAAACGCAAAATAATTTAAAAAGGGGGATTTTTTCCGTTTGGGATCAACCTGAATTTGTTTTAAAGTTTAAAAAAAAAAAAATTATTAAATAAAAAAAAAATTTTTAAAAAAAACTTTACTTTAATTAAATTTTTTTAAAAATTTTTTGGAAAAATTTAAAAATGTATTAAAATTTCCAAAAACCCCTTGTAAAAAAATAAAAAAAAAAAAAAAAAAAAAAAATTTTTTTTGAGCTTTAAGGAAAAATTAACCCATTTACTAAAAAGTGTAGTTCCGCATTAAATTTTTTTTCCTAAATTGTAAAAAAAATTATTTTTCCCATTTAAAATCTAAAAGAATATTACGGTAAAAAATATAAAATTGGGCGTGGTTTTGTAAATAAAAAAAAGAAAAGTTTTTTGGGTTAACCCTATAATACGAAAATAAAACCCCCACGTTGTCTTTATTTTTCAAAGTAGAAAGTAATTATATGAGTTAGTTAGCTATAAAATTAATTTGGATCTCATATGTATTTTCAATTTAATTAATTAGTAAATACGTTGTAAAACATGAGTTAAATAATTTTCTGAAATAAAACAAATTATCGGAAATTATTAAATAGCTAAAATCATGAAATCGTTAAATTTCAAATTAATCGACAGCTACCAAGTATCTGAAAATTATTCGGGTTTTCATCTTAAAAGGGTCTTTTTTCGGGAACGTAGATCTGGGGTTTAAGATTTAAGCAAAACTTTTTGTTGCGGAAATTAAAATTTATAAAATTGGGTTTTTCCTTAAACATCGAAACAAAATGAAAAATTAAATTCGTTTATTTTAAATTTTATTTTCCCATGTTTGAAAACAATTAATAAAATTTAAGACTCCATATTTTTTTTTTTTAAACATAAATCTTTGGGGTAAGAATAAATTTTTACTTATCCCAAAAAAATTCTGTAAATTTTCAAAAAAATTTTCTTATTAAAATTTTAAAATTTTTATTCTGCAATGTATTGAAAAAATCCCTCTATATAACTTATAAAAAAAGTTAAAAAAAATTTTTTTAAACAATTTTTTATTTCAATTATGTTCCGAATTGATACGTTTGTCAGGCTAAAAATATTTTCTAAAGGAAATTTAAATATTTAAAATAAAAACACATTCATAATTTTTTTTCCTTAAAATGTTTTCAACTTATTATCCTTAAAAAGCACATGAAAATTTTCCTTAAAAACATTTTATTCTGTTATCAATTACTCATATTTTTAAACAGTCACGCATCTGAATTTAAAAAGATGAATGTTCACATCAATTTTTAACATATTTTTATATGAAAATGTATATATTTAAGCTGATCGGGGGTTTTTTTTCCCAAGGGTTGCTTAAAAAATTTTTTTTTAAAATAAACTGTTTAAAATTTCAAAGTCGTGGTGAAAAACCTTTGGGAAAAAATTTGATAGAAAATTTAAAATTTTACCCTTTTTTTTATTTTCAAACGCGGGATCTTTTTAAAATTTTTTTTGTTTTCCCTTCACAAAATTTTTTCAAAATTTTTATTTTAAAGCGAAAAAAACACTTTAAAAAGCATTTATTTTTAAAAAGTCGTTTTTATATTTACATTGATCACTTTAAATGTCAAAACATCGTTACATGTGTCTTTAAGGACGTTAATTAAAGTTTTTATTTTCATCTTGTACTAAAAAACACATCAGCATTATATTTTTGTGGTAATAGGCTGGATTCTATGTAAAAATACGTCTTATTGCATTTTAATTTAATGAAAGGTGTTTAAAAGTAATATTTTAAATCTTTAATACCATCATATTTTTCTTAAATCTGCTATTTTAGATCGGAAGCAAATATGTTAAGCTTCAAAGGTATTTTTAAAATAATTTATAGGTTAATGATTTTTGGAAAATAATTAAAACGTCATTGAGATATGTGTCTGTGCTTTTTTAAGATTTTTATAAAGTTAAGTTGCATAAAAATCTGTTTTTACTAAATATTATTGAATCATTAAGATTTTGCCATGTTTCGTTTTGATAAATTTGTCAGTATATATGAACTTAGTTTAACTTTTTATTTTAAGAATGATAATGAAGAGTGTATACAAAGTTCAATAATCGAATGCTTTTTTAATTAAAGGAAAACATGATAAGTGTTATTTGTTCGATGAAAAAACGTAAATTAAAATTTAACAAAGTTATTGGGGGTATTTGTGTCGCCCTCTTTTTTATAATATAATAGATCAACAAAAATTATGCCCACAGCTCAATATTTATTTTAGATAGAAATAATTTAACTGCAGGTATTTATGAGCTTAAAGTACTAATCATCCCTACATATTCGAACTTTTCTATTCCGTTATATTTAATGAAATAAATATTCTATAATTTTATAAAAATATAATTATATGTTCATACAAATAGAGCAAAAACAATCTGTGTGGTCACTTAAAAATATGGATTATTAAAAATAAATCAATAGCAGGATTCAATTATAAATATTAAGATTATATTTTTTAAAATTTACGTTACCTATAATATAAAATACCCTTATTATTTCTAAGTTGAAAAATATAGCTTAGTTTTCATCTTTTAACCCTGATTTGACATATTTGAATGCACGAATATTTAAATTATCTTAATAATGGTCTTTTTTTTTTTAACAAAAAGACATGTTTGGATAAAAGTTATAATAGATGGATCTTCATAATAATTTATCAATTTAACAGCATGCAATTGATTTGTATGCATTAAAATAGTTATAAATATTATGACATTATTTTAAATATGATTAAAAAATTATTGGTCTTCCAATCTATACAGAAAACCAAATTCAGCAAATATATATATATATATATATATATATATATATATATATATATATATTACGCAGTTATAAGTGTATCATGGATAGCTTTATACTATTTATCATTTCAATAATAAAACTATTCTCCTCATAGTTTTCGAACTATTGTTAAAATTGATACCTGACCCATGTATCAATATCCATGTCACACTAACTTAAAAATATGGCCTTTAGGTTGCCAGATTAACCTTGCTCCCGATGTCTCTAAAATAAAAACCCAAAACATCTACCACGGTTGAGGCTCTTTTTTTCTAAATAGTCTAACTTGAACCCAATAGGAATTCGATTTTCCTAACAGAGAGTATATACTAAGGTATAGGTTCAGTTCCCATTAAATGAATTGGAAAAGGGTAAATCTTTATTTCGATTTTGAAGGATTGTTTTTCAAGGAAATTTTCAAAACATATCTGATATACTTTACAGATGTAATTTCAATTACGTATAAGATAAGCGTACTAAAAATTTATATATACTCAAGTGCGATATATACTCAGAGATTCCTAAATATAAGTAAGATTCTTTTCTTGCTTATTACAAAACAAAAAAAAATTTGAATTAATGTTAGGGAAAAAATAATAAACGAAACATATAAGCAATTTCTATTAAGTGTATTCTGTCTTAAGATCATTTTGCTGTTATTTCTTAGTAGAACTAATGAAATTCCCTTATATAAAAAGAAAAAAAAAATTCCTTAGTCTTTCTTTCGATTTAAACTATTTTGATGTTTTTAAGCATAATTTCAAAGGTATTCTGCAAGATCATTTTGTGTTAAGTAAACTAATGAAATTCCCTTATATAAAAAGAAAAAAAATGTCCTTCAGTCTTTCTATTCATGATTAATAAACTCATTTTGATAGTTTTTTAAGACAAAACAGTTTTTACTGTTCTTCATTTTTAAAAAAGCGATTTGGGGTTTTTCTTCAAAACTGATTCCTAATGTCATTGTTTTTTTTAATTTATCAAAATAAAAACCAAATTTTAAACTTTGTTAGGACTTTATAAAAGCATCACTTTTTTTTTAAAAGCCCAGAAAAACAATTCCAAAGGATTTTAGTGTAAGAAAGGGGAAACTTCCGAAAAGTTCCTTTTCAATCTGAAGTTTCTGATCAATTTTCAAATTTTTCAAATAGTTCTTTTTCCAATTTTAAAAATTAAGTATCGTTCCTTTGAAAAAAGGTCTACTTTGAATTTATATTATCAATCGAATTCAATGGAAGTTCCAACGTCCATTTATTTGAATACTATCTTTCTGCTTGATAAAAATGTATTCAAATCATAACCAATACACCTCACCAGATGAAAGAACTGAAATCTTAACTTGCCGGTCAAATTCACCCAATGGTACTAAAAGGTCAACAACAATGGTCAACATTTAACAGTCCCATCCTTTGAAAACGATTCTTTTTTGATCCGAGCTTGTGATTGTTCAGTTATGAGTCAATTTCCTCGCAATTTAAATTATCAGAATTTTAATTTGACACTGTAAAGACACTTCAGTCTAATATAATCTTATTTAATCCTCCCATATAATGTTTTTTGCTTAAAATCAATTTGTTGACTTGAATTTATGCTATTAAATCAAAATTATCGGACATATTGTGAGAATCAAATGGAAATTATGACTTTTACTGAAAGATATTAGCTCAAATGGTAAAATATAATTGGATGGTTGGTTGAATGATCTGAACGTCGCAATTCGAATGTCCAGGATAATTGTTGGAACGGACCTAGTAGTCTTGAAACCCGGTGGAGTGATAAGGACCGTTAAAATGAGAGAACTTTAAGCATCAACAGATTTAACGTTCATCAGACTCTCTAAATGGTGAGCCAAAAAGAAATGATATAATGTTTAAAGCAAAGAAATTGCAAAGGAATCCTAATATTTAATGAAGACTTACATGTAAGAAGGATTAATATTAATCAGTTCTTAAAATTCCTTTAGGAATACATCGGGAATGAATGATTTAAAACCAGCTGTTCATTGATATTATACCCTTCCCTTCATTTATAAAGATTAATGTGTCATCTAAGTAATTTAAGTAAATGGGAAACAAATGGTTATATTCAGACTGATATACGACTCAACAATTACACACAAATTTAATATTGTAGTCAGAGGATACTTCTATAAGTGCATACAATTTATGAGAAGTTCACTTTATTGAGTTGAATCTCAGTATAAAACACTTCCGAGTTTTTAACTGTAACAATATATTTTAACCAAAGTGAAAAGGGATTAAAAATGAAAAGGAATCAAAATTTCTTAATGGTATTTTATGGAAAAAGTATTACTGTTTATTTTTTTGAATTTACAAGTAAAAGTAGAAAATAATATTTAAATATTTGATTCAAAAAGAAAGAGAATATTATTGACACATGTTTTCAATCCATTTATAGTAATATTTTCTTCTTATTAAAACAGTTTAAGTTAATTTGCTTCGGAAGTTGTTCCGAACTGAACAAGTAACACATCAACATATAATAGTATCAACTTAAATTTAAGACTGAAAGTCTGATGACGTGAAATACTCATTATTTCACTAAAAGGAGTTCGTAACCACTTGATTTTATACTATGTGAGTAAAATGAGAATTTTTTTAAAGAAATAAATTTGTAATTTAGCTTTAAGACATATGATTGCCAAGTCTACGAGTTATCCTTCCAGAGTAGGATATTGGAAGCGTATAAAGGAATTGTTATTCTTATACAACGGATATTTAATTTTGAAGCAATTCTTTTTTAAAGCATGCATTGTGAATTTTGAAATTCCCTTACATTAAAATTAGAAAAAAAATAGTTGTCTAATTTATATGAATAAAATTTGTAATTTGCTTCCTTAAAGTTTTCATTCATTTTAATCTTAAATTTATTCTAAAATATTATAGGTTATAATGTGTTAATGAGTAACACATCTTACTTATTTCAAAATATTAGTTTTAGTTTTTAAAAGAGTTGTGAGGAAGTGGTATTAAAAACAAAATATTTCAAATCAAAAGGATTTTTTTATGTAAGAGCAAAATAAGCAAACAATTGCGAAACACCCAAACAATTTAATTTAAATATATTTTACACATTGACTGATAAAAATTCATAATTTTCAAGATTTCTACTATAGTTTGTTTAAATCCGAATCAAAAAGAGAGTGCAGCTAATATCTTCTGTATTATTCATTTTTTCTTCGTATTTTGCAATGTTTTTATGCTTTGTTGTTCTTACATACATATACATGGTATTGCTCCTGTCTTTCTAGGAAAAAATATCCATATGTATGTCATCCATGTTTATCTGGTATTCAAAGGAATTATTTTGCTTTATATATTACTCATTCTTAGGAATTGTTATGATACACCTAAGTTTTACCAGAAAAGTTTGGATGCAAAAGAAAAATAGCATTAGTTAAAAAAACATTTATAGAGTATCCCATTTCATAACTCTGAAAAATATGTGTATATGAAATTTTTATACAGACATCTTCTACTTTAAAAGGAAAAATAAGAATATAAGAATGACTGAACTGAATAAATAACAAATAAAAAAAAAAACAAAGTGCAAGGGAATATATCAGAATCGCTATTTATATAAATTAAAAGAGAATTTCAACTTATTGTAATATGTAAAAAAAAAAAAAGAATGCTTTTAAAGATTAATATATCATATAAGGATTTGCGAAACATTGTGAGAAGATTTTATGACTCTCATTTTTTAGTAATTAATTGATTTTTTATGACTTTAAAAAATGTTTTACTCATTATTATGAAATATTAATGAGAAGAATTTTATATTTTAATTATATGGTATTTTATAACACATTTTTTTATATAATATTTAATTTTTCATCCCCCTACTTTCCTCTGATACTTCAATATCATATATGTACCCATTCCAATACTTTTCTGCAATATTTTCAACAAGTTGGAGAAGGAGAGTAATTAATCATAAATATTATTTAATTTCCTATACCAGTTGAATATTAAAATATAATTTTAAATAAAAGACATAAACTGAAAGTTTGCTCATCATTTCAATACAAAGACTTGAGTTTTTAATGTACCATGGCACAAACAATTTACTTCCTATTGTTTATTTTGTTAAAAAAAAATTCTTTGAAAATGTCCACCTCATAAAGCGTAATTTATAACATCCAAAACAAAAAAAACTTTCTAACAAACCCAACTTCTGGCGCACTGGACTTGCTAACAGGGATATCGCTTAAGAAATTATTTATGATACATCATAAATAACTTATGATACTCCCTATTACGAATGAAAGTGACCGGAAACCGAAGTTGTAACAGCCAGGGGATGTGTACAAATTAAGCACATATTTCATTGTATACAACATTGTGGGTTTAAATATGAAGTACGTGGTTATATTTTTAAAACAGCTATTAAGCGCTTT
>BMAV01019238.1:0-14246 GCA_019973955.1 Trichonephila inaurata madagascariensis
GCAAAATGGATTCGCGTTTTAGATGAAGTTTATACAATTAAAAGTATATAAAGCTCATCCTATTCATTAAAACTGAACATGTTACTAATATATTATAACTTTATTTTGAAATACTTTTTAAGCTCTCATTATAATACAATAAAAGAATATTAAAACGTTTTATCTTTATATTTATTTCCTACTAGATTGAGAATATTCTATTGTTTTTATACTCATTATAGAGAGAGAGAGAGTTAGCACAATGTGTATTTCAAAACTAAATAGTTTTCTTATAGAAAATGTAACTTTTTGCATTTGGGGAAAAAAACACCTATTATGACAGTGCTTCTCAAAGTTGCAATACTCACGACCCAATTTTCAATCCTAATTTTCATCGCCCCCATACAATAATAATGTACTGAATTCAATAATACTATACTTTGACGCTAAAACTACTATACGACTTTAACCTCTTAGGCACCCGCCGTGCATATAAACATCGTGCTAAGCCAAAGCCTTTATTTCTCCAGGCGTATATATATACGTCTTCCCGAAGTACGATCTTTTCTGTGCACTGCTTTCCATAAAATTATTCCAAGACTTAGGAATGCAATAAAAGGACCATGACAATGTTTGCGAAGGATTTACTTATTCCAGATTATTTTTGCTCCTTTTTTCCTTCCCCCCACTACATCACATACGCGTGCCTGCATGGAAAACGGTTCGCAATTGGAAGCGAATCGCGAAACTTATGATCGGCCGTACAAAAATTATCAAGATAAGTGTTAATTTTTGTTATAAATTATATATATGACACAAACCCATAGGGTCACTGGAAATTAATAAACTTGTTTTTAACTTAGAATTGTTTACATTAATTATAAAATACATTATGTAGCATTGATATATTTATAAGTATAATACACATCAGTGTAAACGTGTATTTTATTTTTGCTTATGTCAGAATGTATTTTGTTTGTTTACGTTCAGTAAATTAATAATTTTTTAAAATAATCTTTTGCTCTTGTCTTTTCAATATGCTCGCGCCCCCCTTGTAGAACTGTCACTCCCCCCAAGGGTTTGAGAAACACTGTATTATGAAGAAGGGAGGAAATAGCTTATCAACATATTAACAGATTCGATGTTAGAATCTAAATTTAAGCAAGAACAGTTCCGAAATTTTATGTTGAAAATTCATTCAAAATGCACAGTATTTTTCACAAAGCTATAAATATTTTAATGCCATTCAGAACATTGCGTGAAAGGGAAATATATTTCTAAACGTGAGAGACTACAAGAACAAAGTATAAAAATAAATTCAACTCGGAATATGTAACGCGATTGCATTTACGCATTTTGGTTCCACGTAAACCAGTGTTTCTCAAACTTTCAATACTTGCGACCCAATATTCAATCATAATTTTACTCGCGCCCCCCTCCATACAATTACAATGCATTGAATTCAATAATACTATACTTTGACGCTAAAGCTGCAATACTATTTTAACCTCTCAAGTACTACCGGCGTATATAAACGTATATAAACCGGCGTATTTTCGTACGCTCAGCCAAAGCCTTAATTGCCCCGGACATATATATACGTATTTCCACACAAAGTACGATATTTTCTGTGCACTGCCATCTATAAAATTATTCCGAAGGCTTTGGAAAGCATTAAAAAGACTTAAACAGTGTTCGCGAAGGATTTACTTCAGAAGATTTGCCGATTTATTCCTTTTCTCTCTCCCCATGCATCACATATACGCGCATACGTGGAAAATGATGGCATTGAGGAGCAAATGGGGTAACTTTTAATCGGCAGATAAGTGATTAATTATAAAGCATACGAATTATCAAGATGAGTATTAATTTTTGTGTGTAATTTTTATGAGACAAGCCCATGGAGTAATTAGTAATTAATAAGCTTGTCCTTAACTTACTATATTTAAAGGAATTATCAAATACATTGTGCAGTACTGATACATTTATAAGTGTATTGTATCAGTGTGAATGTGTATTATATTTTTGTATTATGTCAGATTGTATTTTGTTTGTTTACGTTTAGTAAATTAATATATTTTTTAAAAAAATAATTGTTTGTTTTCGAATTTTTAATATGCTCGCCCCCCCAAGAGAGTTATCGCGCCCCCTTAGGGGAAGCACCCCACACTTAGAGAAACACTGACGTAAACACTTTTTAGTTCTAGGGGTACAACGAAAGGGTTCTAGGGGTTCCGTGAGTTGAAAAAGTTTGAAGACCACTGCTTTAGAGTGTCACAATGTGATATTTATCAACTTTGGTGTTTTTCCATGATTAAAGTATTCGATCATGATCTCTATACCGCTATATGGCTGGGATGTAATCAACAAATCTCGTTCATTAGTTTGCTGTTGACGATGTGGCCCTTGTAATTCTAAACCATGGACGCAATCAGAGATAGACTCCATTTTCAAAAATTCAACATCTTACAATAGAAGAGTTTTATGCCAAAAAAGATTCTACTCTGAATGTCTTGAATGGTTGCAAGACTCAAACTTACAATTTGAAAAAGCCGTCTGGGTGGCGTGGTTGGTTTGTAGTTGGCCTTTTGCACCTAAGGTTGCGAGTTCGATTCCGGTCCAGGCCGCGGTAGCCGAGTTTTATAGGTATCGGATCGTGGCTTGCCTTGTCACGAGTTCGAGCCGTACCAGCCGTACCATTAAAGACCCACCTGATAGGGCAGCGATGCACGTTAAATCTGTCGAGAGCTGAAACGTTCTCCCGTTGGTGTGGTGTGGTAGTTGGGAGAGGGGGTGCCAGCTCAGCTGTCGTCCACGTCACTTGACCATGGTTCAAAATTACGTGGTCCGTCGCAAAAGCTCTCATGTAGCTGAACAGTGCGACGTTAATATTCAATCAATCAATCAATCAAGCGACGTTAATATTCAATCAATCAATCAATCGACCCTGGTCCAAGTTGGTGGATTTTCATGATGCAGAAAAACGACAGCGGCCATGTAGTAATAAATATACGGCATGTAAGAGGTCCCTAGCGTGTCTGTTTGGCTTGGGTGCTCTCGGAAAAATTAAATCCTAGTATAAGTTCGCATCGTCAGAGCTCAGGTACTTCCCTCTAGGGAGGTAACTGGAGGTATAAATTGCTTGCGATATTTGGTATCGCCTATATGGTGCCACGCTAAAAAGTAATACCAGCTCCTGGGGAATGTACTAGGTCTGCAAAGGTTATAATACCAATGCGCAGCCCCATTAGAATAAAAAACAATTTGACAAAAAAATTTGTTTTTCCTGAATTCGATATCAGGACCACTCGTCTATGAATGTCCTTTTAAAATTAAATATAGATGATGATTGACATTTTTAAAGGAAATACAGCCGCCTATCCAATATAGTGATTAGTGCTTCGCAGGGCCTGGATTCGAACCCCCGAGATGGTATGGATGTTTGTAAATGTATAGTACCTTTGCCTCATGGGGGTACTTTAAATAGCCGTCTAGCCGCAAGATCTCTCGTAAGGTTGGTGGAAGGGGAAGAGAGGTGGGGACCCCTGTACACCCCCAGGGTATTCTCACTCAAAATTGGGATCGAACCGAGCCAAATCATTTTGTCACCTGTATGGTCCTCAAGTTACGTCTAAACATAGGAGTACACTTGCCTTCTGCTGCGATGAATTTCCTAGGCCTTAATCCGACACAGATTGAGGCCTACACATTAACGGCAAATGATACACATTCTCAGGAATTTAAGTTTTTATTAAAATTCTGTCTTAAAATTTTAAACCCCACGTCCGGTTTAGTAGTTATTGACGCTGACTGGGGGACCGGTAGTTGGACCTGGGTTCGAACTATGAGGTGTTACAAGCAATGTGCTTGACGCAGTATAGCCGAAATCGGCTCTTGCGACAATAAACCTCACAATCACGCACTTACCATGGGTTCGAATACCGAAGAAGGCATGGATGTTTATAGATTGAAAGTATCTTTACATCATAGGGGTAAAAAAATAGTCTTCGAGTCGGAAGACCTCTCGTGAGGTTGGTGGGAGCCCATGGTCACCTCCAGGGTGTTCTGACTCAATATTGGGGTGAAACCGAGCCACATTGGACTGTCACATCTATGGTGTTCAAAGCTACAGCTAACGACAGGCGTAAACCTCTTTCCCTTTACCACGATGAATCTCTGGGGCTTCGATCTCACACCGTGAGACAGGTGACATTACAAACAACAACAGAACTCAGAATCAAATTAAGATTTTTTTTTCAGCTGTAACTTCAAATATTGCGATAATAATTTTTCTTGGTGCTTTTGATACTCTTCACATTTCACTCTATTTTTTGTTAAAACTAATAAGTTATTAACTATGAAATGTGTCATTTAATGTGGGAAGATTTTGTTAAGGGGACATGATATTATTTAAACAGAAATTTTTAATTTAAGGATTTTTAAAATTTTTTTGGTTGTCTCCTATGTATGTATGCTATGCAAAACCGTTTTTGTGCTCAAAAATTTATAAAAGCTAAGGAAAATACTTAAAATTTCTGAAGGGATTTTAAAATGCTACTCCTCCAACAAAAATTTAAGTACACGCATGAAATTAGATTTACAAGTACCTCAAACTATGTATAACAAAAAATGGTATGGGTTTTGTGATAACATGATTGGTATTTGTACAATACTTCTTTTTATGAATGCTTATTGAAATTTCCTTAAAAAATGTATAAATTCTGAGTTTAATTACATTAAAAAAAATAAGTAATGCTTTGATTCAAAAATGCATACCAACTATTTTTACACGTACTATTAGCAATTGGTTAAAAAAAATTCAAATCATTAGGAACAATAGAAAAAAGCCTTAGCCTTTTAAATGAAAACAAAATTGTTATTTTATCTTTCTGATATAAGTAAGTTTAAAGTTTTGATTTGCCATAGGGATGTGAATAAAAACGGACGCAAAAGCTATCATAATTCTGCGTTTCTTAAGGTTAGATCTTTCAAATTTTGTGAGGTTATGGAAAAATATATAAAAAATAATTTAGACTAAAAAAATTAGTGATTTTTTGACCGATTTCTGTCATTTGAATCGTACTTTGTCCCCTTAATTTTTAAATGAAATAGATAATTGAAATAGATAAGGACACCTATATGTACACTCTCATAAACCTTTATTTAAATCATTTTCAAATAAAAAAAAATGTTACTGAAACTAGTCTAGATAATAATTATAAAATTTGCTCTGATCCTTGAATGAATCTGCCAAGCAATATAAAGTCATAAATCATTTTAATAAATCAAAATTTAAAGCCTATGCGATGAAAGAAATATGTTGTACAGTAAATTAAAAAATAGAAATATACCAAATTTACTCGCATGTAAGCCACCATCTATTCTTAGTCGCACCCCAAATTCTCAACTCTTTTTTGTGAAATGGTTTATCGATATCCTATATTTACGAAATTAAAAAAAATAATAATGAGAATTAATAAGTAAGGAATAATTGGTTTACTTTAACAGTATTAAAAATGTTTAAATACATACATGAGCCAGTAACTGCACTATCCTTCAGTATCATATTCAATTTACCCCATTCCGCCTTCGAGTCTAAGCCTCACCCGATTTTCAGTGGCAGTAAAGAATCTAAACACGATGAAATTACGAAATTCGGTAAAAACACGTGTGCGTTGTTTTTTTAAAAATCTTTTGTATAGAGCTATCTTTTGGCTTTAAAAACATACTTTGTTTTGTTTCTACGTTATCTAAAAGCCAAGTTACAATTAATCTTTAAGAATTAGAATAACCAGAAGTGGGTCTTTAAATTACCAGAAATGGGCATTTAAATTGCTTAAAATCTATCATGGTGAGTCTGATAACTCAAAATGTTACAAATGTATTTCTATGAACCTTTTTGATTCTTATATTTATATTATTTTCCAGAGAATGTGTCAAAATATTTCTTATTGTAGGAATATTTATTTGAGTTATAGCATGTTATTTTAATAATGGTCTCATAAGGAATGCCACATTTCTTATAATATTTACTCTCGACAAGCTCTTAAATTTTTAAATTTTAAGTAAATAAATGAAATTTTATTCTCCTAGATAAATGCACATAATTTGTTTTAGTAAAACATTTACTGTGTTACTTTTTCTATAAGTTCTTTGAAGTTTTTCAAAAGGATTACAAAATTTTCACTTATTATTGTAATTTTGGGGTAAAATTTGAATAATTGTTTTTTTAATATTATTAATTAAATATTAGTATTTAGTGGTATTGAGTCCTATAAAGAAATACATTTGCAATGTTTTAATATGCGTTTTTTAAAAAAGTACAATACCTTAAACATTAAAGTACCTTAAAAGTACTCTCTCGTGAATATCTTATACATTGAACAAAAGAGTGCGACTCAGATTCAAATGAATACAGTGTTTCATAAATGATACATTGTATCATTTTCATACATGATACATAAATTTATATAAAAATAATACATAAATTCATATAAAAATGATACATAAATTATTTTAAATGATACATACATTCATATCATAAATGATACATAAATTAGTTAAAATGACTAATAAATGATATAAATCTGGGGTGTTCAATCCAAATGACCTTGCGGGCCCAACTTCGAAATAACATTCTAATCTCGCGAGCCGCACATAAAAATATGTACCTTTATATCATATTTGGAAACAAAAAAACATTTATTGAGTTAAAATTTAAAACAGAATAAATTATTGTTATTGTTTTCATTACTTTTCATGTATACGGACATAGATAATATAATAATGTTTATATGATATGATAATGCAATGATCAAATAATGTTTAAAATATTACAGTTGCATTTTCTTAAAAATTACGGTGTTCCTTTTGTGTGAATTGATATTTTATTACTTATTGTTGAAATTTGATAGTGCTGTCATTCTCAAACGATTAAGTATACATTGCCTTTTATCTTAACCGTCCTGAATATATTTTTAAACTTTAAAAAACATCTCTGGACTGTCTCTTGCTTTTTGGGTACTCCAAACAGGAAAAAGGAAAAGAAATGAAAGTCGCACACTCAGAGAATCATGTACCATCCATAGTAAATGATATGCATAAGTTCCATTCGGAATTTATTAAAAAAGTAATTTATTATAGAACAATCAAATGTAACTGTTTGATAAAATATAAATCTATTTTAATCTAAAGGACATTTCTATTATCAAAAAAGATTTATTTTAAAACAAGAACAGGTATACTTTATATATATATATATAAATTTCCCCTTAAATAAATTTCAAGATGAAAAAACTTTAAGAACCTGGAGATATTTAAAAATTTTTTAAAAAGTCGGCAGGCCACAGCTTACGTACTGGCGGACCGCGTGTTGGACACGCCTGATATAAATCATTTCTGATCATAAATGATACATAATTTTAAGCTAAAAAATAATTCACACACTCCATTTACAAAAAGTAATTAATCGTGTTAAAAAGATCTAATATCCGTAATACACATATTTTTTTCGCCTTTTATTTTACTTACCCTACTTTTAATATTCATCTCTAAAAGTGGTAATTGAACAAGCGCTACTCCCCAACAAACCGCACAATCAATTACAATACCGAAAATTGAAATTATAATTAAGTGACGCGGAGAACGGGTCATTGATTTAACATTAATTACCAACGTAACACGCCGCCAGATACTAAAATATTCAAAATTAACAAAGTTCCGGACACATCCAATAACACAAAGCCCAGCAAATCTTCACAGTTCTCAATCAAGCAGAGTAATTATTCTAACCTTGAGGATATCAGAGCGATCGTAATCCGCACGATAAAGGAAATTACGGTCCGCAGCGCTCGCTATGCTTCATGGGAAGGTCGTTGGTTCAAAAATAAATGACATTCCTCAATCGACATTGTTCATGTTTCCTCAATTATACGGTTCATCTTCACACTGCTGTCGAGAATTGGAAATGGATTTGTTAATGGTATTGTAGTAGGACTATAAAATGTATTGGCGATAATTCAGTGAGGAAATGTGATGAATTTTATGTTCGAACGTGAATTCCATCTTCTAAATCAGTGTTTGTTAAATTAGGGATCGCATGACTTGCTGGTGGGGTAGCCAAAAAATGTTAGGATTTTTCATATTTAAGCTTGATTCTGACTTATCCATAAATTCATGGCTGCGAATTGATTTGAATACGAAGTCCTTAGCAATTTTCCAGTTACGAGTTGCAAAAGAATTTCCCAATAATTTCTGAAATTGTAATTTCAATACAATACCATTAACTTCTTCCAACAACTTATATATGTGAGGTGATAGTGCGTCTTTAACAACCATAAAATCAAAGTATCTTTTAAATATAAGAAATATTGGGGAAGTTCGGTCGGTGTCGTTGATTATTATTCGAAGATTTAATAACGTAATTAAAAATAATCAAGCCCATTTTCCCCTCAATAAAACAAACTTCCATTTTTTTTTGTTAATAACAGGCTAAAAAAGTGATTTTTAAAAGGCCACTTTAAATTTTAAAGCAGATGATAGTTCACGTATAATTTACTTTTTAATTACATTATGCAATGTTTTTGATGTGTAACATCTTTCATCTCGGTTGCTGGATATTTGTGGGAGTGATTTCGTGAAAAGGGACGATGTGTGTAAAAAGGGTTTGTAACATAAGCGCGTGCTATTTTGATTTGCCCAATGAGGTGCGTGGCTGTGTTTTTCCCTACCCCTTTAGGGGTTCAACTCAAAGGTAGCCATCAAGAAACCCCGGAGCGCTTGCCCTCTAAATCCGTTAGTCACGATTTTGGGGGAACATAAGTGCGGGGGAAATGCTTTTTTAAAAAATGGACAAACGGGATCTCGGTCGTCGTATCATTTCTTCGAATCAAACGGTTAAAAAAAAAAAGATTCCCTCCCTTTTTGTATTTTTTTACCATTTAACGAAGGTTGTTCTTTCCCTTTTTAAAAAAAATTATCACCCCCCTTTCCCCCTGAGAGTGGTGTTTTTAGAATTTTTTCGACTGCTAACAGTGGTACTGTTATTAACGCTTTTTTTCCGGGGTTTTTTAAATATTTTGGGGAAATCCAAGCATATGTGTCATTTTTTAAGTTATCATAAATCTTTTGGGTTCCGCTTTTTAAATTAAACAAGAAAAATTATTTTTTTTAAAAATATTGCATTATTTCCTTTTTTAAATTTAAAAATGTAATGTAATTTTCATTAAAGATATAATTATTCGATAGAAAATTTTTTCCCAATCATACCAGCGAGTTTTTTTTTTTTGATATTTTTTTGGAAAAAAAAGTCAATTTTTGGTATTTTCCCACGATAAATGCCAGATGTTACACATCTATGCGACATTTGTAAGCCCTCTTTTTTTTATTTCGTTATTTTATTAAAATTTAAAATTTGGGAGAAAAGAAATGCAATTAAAAACATAAACCCAAGTCATATAAAAACAAAGCAAACCCATTCGAATGAAAAAAAAATTTGTTCATCAAAAAAAAATGCCCGATTTTTCTTTTAAAAAAAATTTTTTAAAGGGTCTTTGCTAAGAAAAAGATTTCTGGTTCACACTTTTAGGTATGCATGGGAAAAAAAATAGATAAAATTCTTTAAAAAACACAAAACAGTGTAGGGTTTTTTTAAATTTTAAATTTTTTATGGGAACAGAAAAAGTTTTCCCTACGAATTATGTTTGTCATTATCAGGTTTTTTTAATTTTGTTAAATGCATTTTTTTTTTACACAATTTATTACCTACCGAACAGCAAAAAAACATGTTAGAAAATGCTATATATTATTACACAATATAAAAAGATTGAAAAAATATCAAAGTAAAAAAGAAAGGGAAATGTTTCATCATAGACCAAAATTAATTTATAAGTTGTTGTTTTTCCTGAAAGTTCTTTTTATGAAATTGCATTGGGCCATGCCTTCCTTTTAAATTATGTTGCAAGAAAGGTTATAATTATTCACGACAATCCAAAACTTAAAAATGGGGAAATTTTTCCCTTGGATCCCCCGTTGGGAACCTATTTTTTAAAAGTGCAAAAAATGGATCCCATATTTTTTAGTGTCACTAAATTAGAATACATGCAAAATTTTTTTAAAAGGACATTTTGACAAAAAAAATTTTTTAATACAATTTTTTGGGAAAAAATTAACTTAGAATAATCTTTTTCCAAAAAGTTTCCTTTTAAAAAGTTTATTATTTAAATTTTGCCCCCCGTTTTTCAGACCTCTCCAGAGGCCCCAACCAAAATTTTTGAAAAAATTTACATTATTTTTTAGGGGTTTTTCCACCCATTGAAAAAATTATATCGGTGTTTTTTTTTTTTTTAAAATTCCCCCCTGTTGTCGTAAAATATGGATAAACCCAATTTTGGTTTTTATTTCAAAAATTCTAGTTGAACCACTGTAGAGGTCCGAAAATTCTATACAGGCAAAAATTTTTATTATAGAAGCATTTTTCACACAAGGAGAATATTTTTGAAAAAAGGATCTTTCTATGTTCATTGTTTGTCAAAAATTTTTGTAATTGTAATTTTTTTTGTAATACTATTCTTAAAGCAATTTTTAATATACATTTTCTAATCTAAAAATGACACTAAATATCATGAAACTTATCCATTTATGTGCTTTTTTCAAAAAAAATGGTTTCCCCGTAGGCAGATACCTTAATCGCGTAAAGGGGTTTTAAATTCGGGGGGTTAAATCGGAAGCAAAAATTTTTTCAACAAAGCAATAAAACTGTAACATGAATATTGCAATTTGCCTTAGTATTTACACCCCCCTTTTCATACCCTATTCGAAGCAACACAATATACTCTACAAATCCCAACCAGCAAAAACCCCAAATCCCACAACAAAGGAAGGATCTTTGATGGTTTCCCCCCAAAAATGCTAATTAAAAAAAGCAGGAAATTTAAATTTCCGACAAAGCTCCAAGACCTGAACGTCGAAAACCGAGTTCATAAAAACCCCATTATATAACATAATACGTGGGAAGGGGAAAATTAAGGGGCCATTGAAAGGGGGGGACAAACGGTTCTTTCAGTTTCTAAGCGCCTCATTAAAATCCTTCTCTTCCATTAAGGCGTCCACTGCAGACGATACGTGGGGTGGAAGATGGTGAGGCCCGTCTGACCCCCCCCTCCATCCCCTGTGAGTCTCCGGGAAAAGCAAAAAAAAATCAAGGCCGGAAGTTTAATGCAATTCGATCGATCCTTTCAACAACCCCCCCATCATGCTCTTTTTTGTGCAACCCCCCTTTTTTCTTGAATATTCCATCCTCTCCCCCCCTCCCAGTTGGGTGATACACCCTTCTGGCTCCATAAGTGTATGTTTTCTGGGTTTTTCGTCAGGTTGGGGGGTTGGGGGTATTTTTTACTAAGTATCTGTTGTGAATATGTTTTTTACAGCTTTTGGGAAATTTTTGGGGTAATAAACATAGATCCTATATTTTCATGTATCAATACATCATACATTAGAAAACCCTTCTTAAAAAGAGTTACGGTTTTTTTCGTGGGGTTAACAATTTGGGACCCAAACTCTTTTTAAAAATTAAAGGGTTTAAACTTTGTTCAGTATGGGCGTGGAATGTTTTCTTTTATTTTGTTAAGTCATGTATTTTACATCAAACAATTTGTTACTGTTCAAGAGCAGTTTTGAGAAGAGAGAAAATTTTGAGTTTTTAAAAACTACTAATTAAAAAAATTTTATTTCAAAAATAAAACCCATTTAAATTTATGCCAATTCCGGGGTTCCCGGAGATAATCGTGTTTATTTGTAACTAAATTTTTTAGTATTAGATTCAATGTTAGAAAAACTGTTAATGTAAATGTGTGATTAAATACCTAGAAATATTCAGAATTCTAACAATACACGATTTCCCCAAACTCAAAGTCAAGCGGGCCCCGGGGGGAGAAAGGGGGAAAAGGGGTCAAATCAGTTCTGGGGGAAAATAAAAAAAAAGTTTTTTTATTATTCCCCGTGAAAAAGACTAGCATATTTTGAAAATGTTGAAAATTGACACCCTCCATCCCATCATTAGAGACTGGGACAACAAAATTGCCTATTTCGCAATACTTTTTTTATTAACATTATCTTGCATAGACGTGCTGTTGATCACAGTCACATATTTGAAAAACCTTTTTTCATTCTAATCAGTAAAATTAGCGTAGTTTGTTGGGTTGGAGAAAATGTGATGCCGGGAGATTCCCCAAATGGCTGTAAAATTGTTCTTTTTAAACCATAACAATCTTAGCTATTTTTTAATTCCTACTAATTGGGTGCATGTTTTTTTTAAAGTTTTTAATTTTTTAAGGAATCCGACTACGTTCGGAACCGTGATTTTGCAAAAGCGTATAAATGGATAATATTTATTATATTTATTTTTATATAGATTAGAAAATGTATATAAAAAATGAGCATGAAATGATCCATTTTCAAAATATTCTCCTTTTGTGAAAAATGCTTCTATTATAATGATATTTTGCCTGTATATAGCTCAGACCTCTGTATAGCTCTGTATATAGCTTAGAAATGGGTTTATCCATGTTTTACGACAACCGAGGGGAGAAATTTTAAGAAAAAAACGTTGATAACTATTTCTATGGGATGTAACTCTGGAAATAATATGAATTTTTCTTAAAGAATAGTTCAGACTCTCTGGATAAGTCTTTACTTTATGTAGGCACAAAATATTATTATAATAAAATTTTTTTCACAAAAAGGAAAAAGTAAAAAATGTGTTTAAATTTTTTTAAATTTTTAAAAAAAAGGGTATTCTAAGTTAATTTGTTTGCCAAAATATTGTATTTAAATAATTATTTTTTATCAAACTGTCATTAAAACAGTTTTATACATATAAACTAATCTAAGTGACACCAAATATCAAAAAAAAATTTTCCCTTTGACATTTTTAAAATGGTTTTCCCAACGTAGTCGGATACCTTAAATATATATATGTATATTTATAGTCTTTCCCCTTTTTCTATTTTATTTTCCCTTTTGTAAATTTCCCAAAACACATTATTCCTTCATTGCTATAAGACACCAAATTCCCCGGAATTCGAATCCTTTGGAAAAGCTCGGCAATTAGCCCACGTGGGGCGTAACGATTCACGTGTGATGTAATAAAAAGCACAATTTTGAACCCCGTCGAATATTTAAGCACCTGTAATTATGCTGCTTTTCTCGAATTTTATAAACTTTTAAACGGAAAACTTATCAAAAAACGCAAATTTTTTCGGTTATTAAAGGGGATTATGACGATTAGTTTTGCTTTATTTTACCAAAAATTTGCTTGTGAATAGAATAAGAGAACGAAAAAACCCCCATATATGTTTCAGTGAAAAAGGATTTTTTTTCAAAATAAATCTCTGAAAAACAGGGGAGCTTAGAAACAAAGGATTAAAAATTTGTTTAGTGAGGGAAAAAAAAATTTAAATGTGATACTGACAATTAAACAATTAAAAGGGTTCTTGTATGTTTTAAAGTGTTTAGCTTTTGTTAAAAATTTTAAATTTTTTTTTTACTTTTATTTCTTATTTTTAAATTTTTTTTTAATTTCTTTTTTGCGGGTATTGATAAACTATTTTAATTATTTTTTTATTTGTTCACAAATAAGGTTTAGATTTTAGAGTGTGGCTTAGAATCGATGCGTCTTTGATTCAGCAAAAATATATATGGTACTGGGTTTATTAAAATTTGGTGCCAATCAAAAGTTTATAACTGTTTAAAAATAATTTTTTCATTTTTCTGGTTTTTTTTTTTAAAAAAAGAAACATATGAATTACTAATCAAACCATTTTTTTTTAGTTGGGTAAGTTATAGTACTGAAATTGTAAAACCGGGAAAGAAATTCTACAGCTTTTGAGGGATGGTTGTTCATATTCTGTAAAAAAAAAAAGCATTTAAAAAACAAAAAAACATTTTTTTATTGTATTATTATCTAAACTTCAAAAAAGGAATAAAAATTTTCTTGCAATCAAAAAACTTAAAGGGGGAAAAAGTGGAAAAAAATCCTTAATGAAAACAAAAAAAAAAGTTTAAATGAATTATTGGAAAACCTTTCCCCCAAAACCTATTTTAAAGAAAGTACAGATACAGCGATCGACAATTTTTCGTCAGATAAAGAAATTGGGCAGGAAAAGTAAATTTTCCTGTCTACCATCAATGTCTGTTAAGACCGTAGAAAAAAAAAGAAAAAGTTTTGACCTCTGTATTTTTTGTTATCAAAAAAAAGATACAAAAAGTAA